>JAAOAT010000711.1:0-47021 GCA_013186855.1 Fusarium ramigenum | reverse complement strand
GTGGGGACTATCAACTCAAAATAACACTCTCATAAAGTCAGTTTGGAGCTTTAACTCGAGTTGAGCTCATTAATCACCTGTGATCGCAGCCTAAAGCCTAACCTTATAGGCGCAAGTCATCCGGTCATCCATCATGTTCAAACAGAAAAATATGGACAGTTAACTCTTGAGGCAACAAACTCTGTCGACTTGGCAGCCAATGAACTTGAATGAACCCGGCCCAAAGATTGATTGAGTTTGGTCACCGTCTTGCTGTCACCGTATGGCTTGTTTTAGGCTTCCATTGAACGTTGAAACCCATAAAAGTCTTCACGGCAGGAATACTCCTACTCACCAGTCTCCAGCTGCTTGTCCATTTAAGTTTTCGATCATGATACCAACTTTCAGACACGCATCCACTTTACAAACCTTGATATGGCGCAACAAGATCTGACCAGTTACTGTAGAATAAGCTTTTGCATGCTGAAACCTAGCTGATGACTCTTTTATGGGATGTCATGGTATATAAAACGCTGTCTCTTCTACATCCGCCGCCACAATCCAACTCAGCATCACGAAAACCAAGGATCTTCCCGAGACAACAACAAAGTGCGTCCGACCACCAACACCAGCTATCGACCCGTCATGATCAACATGCGATCTTCCCACTCAATATTGTTATTCGTTTCAGCTTGTCTGGCGACAGATGTCAACGTTGCCTGGCGTCTCGAGCACGAAACCAAGACCTCAGCATTGCTAGCAGTAGATACCAACGGCACTGTCATAGCGGGGACATGTGGCAACATCATTCACGCTAGAGACCCGATCGACTTCTCATATCTTGATGAAAGCGATGGAAGTGGTAAATTCTTCATTGGCAATGCCAGCTACCTGGTTCACAGTAACCCTGTGTTTTCTGGTGGACCTGTGTGCTCCCGCACCTTCAACCCAGATCACACTCTTGTGCATTGTTCAGGTATCAGCTGGGACGCTCTCGATGCCATCAGTGACGAGCCAAGAGACTGCTTTGCCAAGGCTCCCACGGATGGCGAGCTGATGGACCTTCAGAGCAGAGAATTGGACGAGACAAGTCAGATGCACAAGCGAGGTTGGTGGAAGAAATTAAAAAAAAAGATGCGGCATATGTTTTCAACAGTTAGATTGAAGCTCGTTGGCGATGGTAAGTGTTGACCAACTACCCCCTCGGCATAACAGTCACTAATTCGACTACACAGGCAATCCTCGCCAGCATTATTACCACACACAGTTATCGGTATGACAACACCCTTGTGCCTTGACCAACAGTTGAAAGCAATATTTGTACTAACAAAATCCTGGCCAGGAAACCATAGACTGCGGCGCGGCCTCAGGCTGCAGCGTCGGCGAGTCAGATACGGAGTCCCGCACTATCTCCGCCAGTTGGACCTTAACCGGCCCGGATAAAAGCTGGGCAAACATGGGCTTCGGCGTCAGCAAAGCATGGTCAACTGGCAATTCCTACAGCTGCAACGGGGTGAAGAATGAATCGGTCTGCGTTTGGTACAAGGTCGCCCACACGACATGTAAGTTACCTGGCATGGAATACGTACCTGAGACGATGCTGACCAAGATTAGACACTGTAAAATCTTTCACGATCCCACCGGGTGAGTATATGAACAGCCAAGAGGTGCAAATATACGACATTTCGTCTCCCAACAAGAAAAATAGGGGCGGAAATTACTACTGCGTTGTCGGTAACTGTACAACCCAGGATGATGGTTGGTGGGACAGGGTGGGTCGGAAAGGCGTTGCTTGAGATTTTGGAATAGGAAGGGGGGTAATAGCATTCTCAGCTCACCTGGGAGTTTGCCAGGTTGGCAGTGTTTCTGTTAGCTCCAAGTTGTGAATTTCTTATTGTAATCAATATCTCATTGCTCTTACTCAAGCGTACCTCGAATATCCTTTGTAAGATGTATACGTGATGATTGCACCGCAGTCGTAGTTCATCAGTTATCAGGACGCATCCATGTTGACGCCATGCTGAGATATGCCTTGAGAAGCCACAAGATTACGATTTGATTGGTTACTGAGGGGAACGTCGACTGTCGAGAAAAGGGTGGAGGAGGATCATTCCGAGTGGGGAGCTCAAAACATTTGTGACTCATTCAGATCTGATGAATGCTAGCGACTTGTAGGACTTGAGACCATTTGCAGTTCGTTGTGATAGCTACCATCATTTAACATTCATCTTCTAAGTATGGGTGTCTATGTAGAAATCTGATCCTGGATAAACTGCGCCTATTGTTGGTCCTGTTAGGCATTGGAAGTCAAGCTCCAGACTCCAAGGCACTGAAATACTGTAGTCTTGTTGACAGCCTAGCTGAAACTGATCCCATGTAATGACTGGTATATCTGTTGTAGGGTTGCAGATTTGGGCCGTGTCCTCAATATAAAATGTGTCAGGCATGAATCCCGTCAGGATAGTTGCGTCGGGTAGTAGACTACTATAGTCCATTTCCTTTTGGGAATCGCAGACGCTGGGCTGTGGAGGATAGTGGTCGACGGCTTGATGCCCTTCACTGAAGCCTAGGACCACTGGAGCATATCCTTCGTGGTAACCCAGTGTTTCACCACAATTTGGAAGGTCTTGGGGCTTTTGAGTATCTTCAACCTCCCTAAGCGGGCTTCCATTACTGGGGCTGCAACTCGGATCTGAAGCATCAGCACATCCAATATCGACAAAGACCTCGCCCTTGAGAGGCGAGCCATGGCTTGATCGCGATGGTTTCGCCTCACTGCTGAGACCTGAAATCTTCTCGATCATTGTCAGCACTGTTCGTCCCACTGCCCATACTTGTGCTAAATCTTTTATGGCTCCTAAGCAAGTGCTTAGTCGTCGGTGGGCCAGTCTACTGATTGACGGAGATGGCGTATTCGACACGTGTAGGTGTATGACGATTGCTGAAAAGAGACTGTGGACGATGAATGGGGGACAGCGACGTAACTGTTGGCCGTCTCTGAGGGCTTCGATAATTGAGGTGATCATGTTTGCTGCGCGAACAGTGCCATCTGGTGATCCATAAGATTGTTTTGTGTCCTGTAAAGTCTTTCTGTTGCGAGGGGAGCTTGCTCGATGCAGCAGACAACGGGCGCTGAAGTAGTGCAAGTACAGTATCGCAGACCAAAAATGGTGCTTTGATCTCTCCCATCGCATGGTAATAGGGCACTCTTGGTTCCATTTGGATAGTGCTGTGCCGATAGAGTTGATGTCGTTGCAGTCTTGACCGGGCCTGGATAACTTGGAGTATTTCGAAGCGACAAGTCCTATCAGCTTACACAGCTTCACATACTGGATGAAGAATTCCACGTGAATAGGATTGGGCGGGTATTCGTCGATATTATTCCCGTCATGCTCAATGAAGTCATCGTCGATTATCATATCGACGTCGCAATCATCGAGATTGATGGATACTGATTGTCCAAGGCCAACGGCCAAAGCGCGATCTCGTGTAAACAGCGTCCACCATATTCGCCTACGAAGCCTCTTTTCGCTTATTGACAGACCCGAATTTTCCATGTTGCGATGGAGACCGAAGTTTTGGGCCACAGCGATTGCCGATTGACTCCAATAAAACATGTTCTTTGATATGTCATCGGGGCCAGCCCAGTACCAACCCATTAAGAGCATTGATTGAACCAAAGTTATTCGATCGCGCTCGTAGTCAGCATCGTAAAGGGCTTTTGCGCGTCGATAAAATGTTGCGACGGCAGTTGAAGTTGATCCATCAACTTTCAATTCTGAGTTTGTGCTAATTCGGGCGCCGGCCAGTAAGATACACTGGATGAGAAGCATGGAGGGAGGATTTGTGGGATCTCGGTATTGTGACATGAATTTTGTACGGTTGATGACAGGTACAATCGGGTGAACCCATGAAAAGTAGGTCTCTATCAAGTCGTCGCAAAGTCGTTTCGGAGGTAGCACAAAGGCTCCTCTTCGTTGCAGGATCCGCATCTCGAGAGGTTCTAATCCACCTGGTATTGACAGCGCAAGTGTATCGTGAGGTATGGGGAAATGTACGGGGCTTTGGCTTCCGCGAAGGAGAAGGTCAAAGCCTGCAGATTCGCCAACATAAATCACATGGCCTGCCGATGTGATAGGCAGAACATTGAACTTGGTCGGTGAAATAATTCCATCTTGCTGGGAACTTGGTTGATATGCCTGAGAATTTGACGCCGGCGCACTGATATAGTCGATTGAGAAATCTCTCTGTGCTCTAATCCTTGTCAGCACGTAAGATCATGAAGCGGATCATTGGGACTCATACGTAGTGTGCCTTGTTTTTCCGCGGCTGCTGAGAATGCTCACTAGGGGTTCCTCTATGCCTGGAACTTGACACTTTACATTAAATGCAGCGCAATTGGTGCAGGGAATCCCTTTGCTCAGAGCATCACATCGAACCTTTCTTGTATGACAAGTCTGAAGAATATGTGAGATTTAGTGCAAGATGAGTGGCACGCCAGGTCACCTACCAAGCAGGCTCGAAACGATCGAATTTTGAGTTGTCTGCAGTTATTAATCCACCAGTTCGGTAAGACGAGACTATAAGTGCATACCTCCGTTGTCGCGGTTTTTGAACTGATGTAGCCATGGTTGATATCTGGAGAAATTAAAATAAATGACGGTCAATTTCTGTTCGTAAGGGTAAGTATAGTAGAGCCCCTCCGTCATTCCCAAACTGCGCACTAGCCGCGTTATATGTTGAAGAATGACCATCAGCAGCCTAAAGATCGTCGCTCAGGTGCCTGCTCTAGCGCGGTGATGGCGTTTGCACTACTGTACCCCGCACTTTCGGATGCTACTGTAGCCACTGTCTAGCTCCGGGGAAAAGCTAGGAGGGAACGGTACGTGCCCGAGGGTCGGGTATGACCGACTTCTGGGCTAGGGACGGGGCAACAAGATTCACCTCCTTCGCAAATTTGGAGCCCGTAACGGGCAAAGTGGTGTATTATTGCGTTGCGCTTGGCCGCGTGCCAGGATCTCATGGGTAGTCCCGTACTATCAAGAGTGCTATCTGGAAGGAATGTAGAGCGCACTAATTACGATGTTTGTCAGACGCTGTTTTCCGTCCGGCGTACTGTAGTAGACTACCTAAGACTCCATGAGGCTGACCGTGAGACCCTGCCTGGACTCGCTCTCTAGCCAATGATAGGACCAACTGGCTTTCCCACCAGATCAACCAGGGCCTCAATCAAAGCAGCGGAGAGAGTGATTGAACCTCTCAGATCTAGAAGGGAAGACGCCACGTTACTGGTCTTGCACTGGCTTGGCCCCTTCCTACCATTCATGATGTCTTTTAACCACGCCAGGGCCTTTCCAGCTCCAATGATAGCGAGCGAACCATGCTCTGAGAGCAGGTCCCTATCATACTGAACCTTGGTACCACCAGAGCAGTAGAATTTGACAAGATCGTCAGTATCCTTGATAGGACTGACTTCATCCTGAATAGACTTGTAAACGAACAGAGGGATGCTGGGGTTATGTTTGCCGAGAGCATTCTCGTCTAAGATGCTTTTGGCGGGTTCTTGTGTCAAGATGGCAGGGTCTTTGAGCATTCCCACTACATCTTGTCCCAAGAACGAAAGAACATCAGCCACGAAGCATTGCTTCCCAACAGCGTCGAATTTAGCCTTGTACTCTGGCTTGACAGCAGTATCAAATTCTTGTTTGAGGATCGGGTATTGATTAGTGAGTCCGATCATGCCGGGAGGGATGATGCCAGCCAAAGGCCCCTTGTTGATACTCTTGATGACGGATGTGATGTTGGGCACAGTACCACCGAGAGCAGCACCGGCGATGCGAAGCTCCGGAGCATAAGACTGCTGAAGCTCTGCAGCTGAAGCTGACGCGATGCTGCCACCAGAATATCCCCACATCCCGACGGTGGGGTTTTTGGAGATGCCAGTGAAGTTGGCAGAATTGATGGCAGCTCTGATTCCGTCGAGCGTGGCATATCCAGCGAGCTTGTTTGCCAGATAAGCCGCGTCGGGACCTTCATGGTCTGGAGCAATAACTACCCATCCCTGCTCAAGAGCTGCCTCGATCAGCAAAAGCTCTGCTTGGGTGACGATTGTTCCAAGAGGTCCACCAGTGGCAGAAGCAAATTGAAGGGCATAGGATGGAGCACAGCCAGCGTAAGCTGCATCTTCAGCGACCTGGTATGAAAGGACCTTTGTGAAGTCGGCTTTGTATGGGACCAGGACGGTGAGGACAGTGGAGAGAGCCTTGCCAAAGTTGTCGTTGGTTCTGTAGGAGATTTGCCAGGTGTCTTTGAGGTTGACAGGAGATACACCGAATGCAGCAATGGGCGATGGTGGTTTGCGATAGTCGATGATGGTGCCGGGGGGATAGTCGTTGATGTTATCAGGGACCTTGTAGAAAGAATCTTCGGTGGGTAGTACAGGCTGCTGCCGCTCGTAAACAGGGACAGACAGAGCTAGAGTGGAGAATGCCGCCACCGACAGCAGGATGAAACGGGGAAACATGACTAAAGTGATTGGACTTTCAATAACGCACGCAAGTGGGTTTATGCAAGCGCCACAGCGATGTCAATTAGAAGATCTCTTGCTTGATGACTCTATCATGAAGATAAGGATATCAAGTATAGTTAAATAGACGATTTTGTTTATTAGCCCAGACTGGTCCTGTGTTACCCCATGTGAATCCTCGGACGAAGCGATTCAGCTTAGCCTTACTCGAAATGTCTTATTACTCCTGTGCAGAGTGACATTAACCCTCCATTACAGCTTTGGACGCTAGCGAGCCGCTATTTTGGTCTTGCGGGGGTACAAATGACGATCCCTTCCTTGCCGGGTTGTTATTGCAAGCGAACTCCTCGGCTTGCACGGGCATTGCAAACTCCGCCTTAGCGTCTACATGGCCCCGAGCATCACAAGCTTCAAATCAAAAGGTGCGGGGCGGATACCCTAGATTTAGCTCAAGTAGCTAATAAGACTCCATTCAAACGCATTGCAAGCTTGTTGCTCACGCTCAACCTTATTTTTGAGAACAAATGCACCAGTCTTGATTCATGGTATGACATCTATACAGCCTCGCTCTGCCAGAGCTCCTCAATGGCATCCTCGGCATCATACCCATAGGCCCAGATCTGAGTTACAGGGTCACTCCACTGATTTGTGCTCTCAACGAATGGTCTCCCTTCCACCTCCGCCCTCATCCCAATATCCCTAGCTTGTTGGAGAGGGCCGTCTGGAAAGTGCCATAGCTTCCCATTTACTAAGCTTGCAGACTGCATGCCGTAACTTCGGTTCATCCTCTCCTTCTCAAAGACTTGCAGGGCTGTTGCGACTTGGTCCTTGTGCTTGATCTTTGAGATCGCTGTGGCTAGAGCAGCGCCGTCTTCTACGGCCATGGCGGCACCTTGGGACATGTAGGGTACCATTGCATGAGCGGCGTCTCCGAGGATTACAAGCTTTTTACTCCTTGAGATCCAGGTTTGGAGACGGCTGCCGCTAATCAGGGGCCATTTGATGGTACTCTTGATCATCTTGATCACTTTGAATAGCCTTATGATATTTAGTATCTATCGCTGCTTTTGGGCAGGAAATGACTTACTTTGGGTCCCAATCTTTGAATGAGTCTTGCATATCGCGGATTGCATTCTCAGCATTCCATGTATCCGGCGACGAATGGTCCACATGAGACAAGACCATGTTGAAAGAGTTGCCTCCAGCGATACAGTAGGTCATTACATGTCGGTCTTCCCCAATCCTTAGATAGTCAACATTAGCTGCACTACTGAAGATATGTCACACGTACCAGATGTTGATCCCAGGCTTCTCGAGTAACCAGGCTGTGTCTTCATCCTGCTTCATCTCCTCTGTGTTTACTGTAGCCCGATAAGCTGCGAAACCGGTCTTTTGCGGTGGCAGGTCTGAACCACCGAGAACAACTGATCGAGCTTGTGACTTGACGCCGTCTGCGGCGATGACCAGATCGGCACGGTATTCACGACCATCATAAGTCTTGGCGGAAGGAATGGACTCGTCGTAGTCGGTTACCCTGCTGTCTGTCACAATCTTTACTCCAAGGTCTTCCGCTCGGCGGCAAAGGGCGCGATGGAAATCTGCACGATGGATAACGTAATAGGGTGCTCCGTATCTGTCTTCAAAGTCTGGGGATAGCCTCGTATATGCAATCGGATCGCCGTTGGCCCATCTGCGAAATGTCATGCTGTCTGGCTTCACGGCATATTGTTCGATATATGGACCGAGACCCCACTTCAATAGCAATCTCCCAGAGTTCGAAGGGATCTGGATACCTGCACCAACCTAGAGCATGCACGTCAACCAATGGTCGGAGTATTGAATTGTGAATGATTGCATACCTCGCCCAACGTCGCTGCCTGCTCCAACACTGTAACCTCATGGCCCTTGCGAGCAAGCGCAACAGCAGTGGCTAGACCACCAAGTCCTGCACCGACAATCAAGATCTGAAGCTTGACTTGAGAGTCGGGCAAATGGCCATTGCCGTTAGCATGCTCGGCAGTTTGATGGAGTCTTTCCAGAAGGTTAACGGATCGTGAGGGGTATGGCACGGCCTATTGGAGTGAGACAATAACTCGCTTCTGTGGAGGGCGAACAAACACGTACCGGCTGAGTAATCTTGTTCTTGGCCATTGTCGCTCTGGTCACATGTATCGTTTGGACTCTTGAAACTGCTCCTCGAATGATGTACTTGTAAGTAAATTGTCAGCAATGCACTGATGAATTATGAAGTTTTGTGCTGTGTTCGGTAGCATGAGGGGCGGGTGTCGCGGGATCGCCTCCCGATAGTGCCCCGAACTCGATACCACCACAGCATCTGCCGATTTACCAGCAATAAAGCTTGTTACCTTGGCAATCATTGATTGATAATCACCTCAATCTTTCTGAAGTATATTTATGATACAGTAGGCAAGGTCGTCAAGGGATCAGATTCACAGCCATTGATTGATAAACGCAATCGCCAGCAGCCACACAATTAGCATCAACTGAACTTCACTCATCGTCAGAAACATCCGAGACATTGATCAGAATGGCGCCTTCTGCAGTCACAGCACCAACTGGTGGCCAGCCTCTTGGCGACGTCACTCCAGCCAAGTCACTCAACACATCTGAGGAGCTTGTTGAAGCCCTCAAAGGTACCAACACAGCTCCTCTCTGGGCTCAGATGACACGCCTGAACCCTCCAGCACCTAACCCTCAAACTGTTCCCTACGTCTGGTCATATGACAAGATCAAGCCATACCTCCTCAAGGCTGGACAGCTCATCACTGAGAAGCAAGCTGAGCGTCGTGTCCTGATGCTTGGGAACCCTGCAAGAGGTAAGCCGGGCAGCCCATTTCCCCGCCCCCGGACTCAGTGCTGACCTTTTTGGCCTAGCCGCACCTTACACCACTGATACCCTGTATGCTGGGCTTCAGCTGGTGCAGCCCAAGGAAACAGCGCCTGCGCACAGACACACCGCCTTCGCATGCAGGTTCATCATCGAAGGCACTGGCGGCTTCACTGCAGTTCATGGCAAGAGAGTGCCCATGAAGCCTCGTGATGTCATTGTCACTCCCACCTGGAACTGGCATGACCACGGAAAGAAGGGCGCTGATGAGGAGGGCGGAGATGATAAGCCCGTCATCTGGCTTGATGGTCTTGATCTCCCCAGCTTTATCCATTTCCCTGTTCATTTCGTCGAACATCATACTGCTGCACGATATCCAGCTGAAGACTTTGAAGAGTCTGATATTGTCTACCCATGGAGCAAGATGCAGCCCAAGCTAGATGCCAGCCCTGATGAATGGGTCTCGGAGCCGTACCTGAAGCCTAGTGGGGCTGAAAGTAAGTGCTGACATTGACGACCCTTGAGTTTCAGCTAACATATCACCTAGTTGGTCGTATTATTGGTGCTTCGGCTGAGAGACTTAACCCGGGAGCCAAGTCGCCCGAGATCCAAGAGACAAGCTCTGCTGTGTACCATGTCATTGAAGGTTCCGGTTCCACTCAAGTCGGAGACAAAGTCCTTCAATGGAAGCAGGGTGATACATTTTGCATTCCCACTTGGCACAAGTATCAGCATCATGCAGATGATAACGGTAAGGTTTATCTCTATCGATTTGATGATAAGCCGATGCTCAGGGCCTTGGGTTTCTACCGCGTGGCGGGAGTTGATGTCGAGACTTATGTCTCTGAATAAGAAGTTAGATAGTCTTGTTTGCGCATGTATCATGAGGCAATGGAGGCAGCAATAAAATAGGCTCCCAAATAAAACAATCCTTCATTTCATTATGATTCGTCTTCAGATCAACGCAGAGTCAAATATTGGAGTAAAGCCATGCTCCTTAGTAAGATTGAGTAGGTTATCGATCCTCATACCAAAAAATGAGAATAGCCTCCTTTGTGGTCTATCAAGCTCTGGAATCACTACAGGACATTTCCTGTGCTCAATGCTTTAATCTCCACTAATACAAGTTACGAATGAGCCTGAGCTACATGCCACTAACTGCCTGTCCTAGCTGGGATCTTTCTGCCTACTTTATCTTGTCGTTCAACCTCAGTCATTTTATGATGCTTACATGGGGTACCTTACAACATCATCGCTTCGTGATGTCCGGACAGACAAATACCAACGTGACCACCTCACTACAAACTCTAGCATGCGTTTGACAGTGATGATCCGGTTTCTGGCCAATCGCCTGGAGAATGGGCGGGCATCCGATGTTGCCCCTAACGCCGGACTATACTGATTGGCGCATCCGCGCCCTAGGCTACGAATTATTGTTGCTTGGCGTGTTCCCGGAAAGCTCCTGTTAGTCCCTAATACAAGTAATACGATATCTCGCCAAAATGATACTCAGTTTCCGATATCGCGTTCCGGAAGTCGTAAATTCAACTGAAGCTCTCTCAGAAACAATGACAGATTCAACCATTGACCAGCCTACGCTCCGCAATGGATCACAAGGTTATCACATTCCCTTACTCATCAACGATGCCCCAGTTTTGAGGGAGGACGATACTTCGCGACATCAGTCCTTTGAAGGGGGGTATTTTCAGGGCGCTGATTTGTCTGACTGCGCGGCTGCTGTGGAGAGTTGCGGCAAAGCATTCGTGACTTGGTCCACAACTTCTCCGACCCATAGGCGCGGTCTTCTCTTGCGTTTGGCACAGGTAGTGAAGTTCCTTGGCTAGCTTGGATGCCATGACTAATGTGGGAACGTAGGTACTCAAGGACCATCAGAATGAGGCTCGAAATATTATGAAGTCCGAGATACACTGCGACGATGAATGGGCTTCTATTGGTGTTACCACCAGTATCGATCTGATCGAACAGACTGCGTATCTCCTCACAGCGGAGAGCATGAGTGGCAGCATCCCATGTACCCAACCTGAAGGCTCATATGGTTTGGTGTTCACTCGTCCTTTAGGAGTTGTTTTGGGAATTGCTCCCTGGAATTCGCCTCTTTTCTTGGCCCTTCGAGCAGTTATTGCCCCACTTGCTGTTGGAAACACTGTCATACTCAAGGTGAGGACCCTATCCATGATCCTTAGTAGTGACATACTGATCTCGCCATGTGCAGGGATCTGAGCTTAGTCCCCGGATACATTACTTCGTCGCTGGGTTGTTCGCAAAAGCTGGCTTCCCTCCTGGTGTCGTCAATTTTATTCTTCATCGACCTCAAGATGCCCCTGAGGTAGTTAATTATCTCATCCGAGACCCTGCTGTGAGAAAGGTCAACTTCACTGGCTCAACGCCAGTTGGGCGCAGTATTGCCGAGCAAGCGGGACGGGCTCTGAAGCCGGTATTGCTGGAGCTTGGTGGCAAGAACTGCTGCATCGTCTTGAAGGACGCAGACATTGGCCGTGCAGCTGAAGCAGCTCTTGCAGGAGCAATACTAAATGTAAGCATTACTTCTACTCTTTCTGGCAATTTGCTAATCAAGCTTGTAAATAAAGGGCGGACAGATATGCATGTCTACAGACCTTGTACTCGTGGAAAAGGATATCATAGATGAGTTTCGTGCTGAACTTACAAAACAGCTACAAAGCAGGAATGGCTCCGCGTATCGACTTGTCGGGCCAAAGAGCCACGCGCGAGTACAAGCTTTGGTCTCCGATGCAGAAGCCAAGGGATCCTCTATCAAGCTTTCCACGGAGCACCAGACCGAATCAAACCTGATACCCATCACGATCCTCGATAATATCAACAGCTCTATGGACTTCCTACGTACAGAGAGTTTCGGTCCCTGTCTTGGAATCGTCGCGGTCTCTGACGGGGACGAGGCTGTGAAGATCGTCAACGATAGTGATTACGGGTTGTCTGGTGCGATATGGACACAGAATCAGTACGCAGCATTGGAAATGGCGCGTCGGCTGCAAGTCGGCGCGGTGCATATCAACTCGTCTACTGTTCATGATGAAGCGACTTTGCCTCATGGAGGAACGAAGCAGAGTGGATTTGGAAGATTTGGTGCTGAATGGGGATTGAAGGAATTTGTTGAGACGCAGACAGTTATCATGCACCCGTGATTATATCACTTACTTAGCGGTACATCAATTGCATTTTCTTCAATCGTCCTCAAATATCACGTCACATAAACGCGAAGTTAATTCGAAATTGTGTAATCTGGGAACCACCATTTGTGTAGATAGCTAATAATCCTTGGGTAATTGTATGAGTAGCTGGTAACTGCCTAGATTGGGCTGATGAGAGCGTCAATTTCAGCCGATAGGCCTGGTAGCTGATGCTTACATCACGCGCCTTCGCGCACCTAATACTCAATGTCTACGAGTATCATCACGAACAGCACCGGCTGCTACAGGACCTCTATTTTTCGCTGCAACGATGCGTCGAATACTGCCTCCCGAACTACCCGCTCACTCGGCCACCTTCACTCGGCCTACGGGCATCCCACTCATAATTGCCACTTCGGTTAGGTCAGATTCAAGAGTATCCATGCCTGAGATAACGGCTGACTGGGGAACCGAAGTCAGACCCCGCGGACTTGATGGCACAACGTTCAATAAGCGAGATGAAGTCCCCGCGGGATTTGTTGAGTCGCCATCCCGCAAGGATATGAACCTTTCGAGCCATGCAAAACGCGTCACGCTTTGATTGAAGCGACGAGATCGTGCGGGGTAAATTCTGGGGTAAGAGCTGGATCTTTTTCCGGGGATCGGGGCAAAGACGGGAGACAGCGTCTCACTGCCGGAAGCATCCTGGCACGAGGCTTGGTCTAGACCAGCACAGGGCAATGGCCAGTGATAAGCGAAGGCATAAAGGATTGAGGCTTGAACCCTGTGAGCAAACACTCCTTTTTCTGATATCAGTCTCACCAAGCAATTGTCATCGACATCACTGCCAGTCATCAACTGTGCTACGAGGACCGCGTACTCGACAATGTCTATCTCTCCTTTTGTAAGAGCACCTCCAGTCACTGGTTCGATTGAGGACGTGAATGCTAATGGAACGCGACTGATAGCAATGGCCGCTCTGGTGGCGTATATGCGTTCTGTTGAACGTCAGCTTCTACAATCTTCTCGGGAATGCCTGGGCCGCTGGTCTTTCTCCCGTCTTTGGATTGATCATTCAGGAGCTGCACTGCACGCAGGATCAGGCTTCTAACTTGCCAACGTATGCTCTGCTGGCTCTTGGACTCTCTGTGCGTTATCTACCGTCTTATCCTTGATGGATCTGTTGATTTGCTGATCCTTTCAGAATCTCTTCGCTCTCCCGTTATCGTTGCTCATCGGAAAGCGCTACACGGTCCTTGGTTCGCTCGTCATCTTCATCGCGTGTAACATTTGGTCCGGCGAAGCCAGCAACTACTACTCCCTTCGAAACTCACGTATCGTTGGTGGATTGGCTGGTGGTCTCGTCGAGGCTCTTGGTCCCATCATCGTAGCTGAGACGTTTCCCACGCATCAGCTCGGAAGAGCCATGGTCGTCTATGTTGGCTTCCTCGCCGCCGGCTCCGCGATCGGTCCAATGGTCGCTGGTGCAGTTGGAGTCAGCCTGGGAAGCTGGAGATGGTACCTGAGGATTTTGACCATCGCCACTGGCCTGAATCTCTTTGGTTCCATCTTGATGCTTCCTGAGACAACTCACGATATCGAAGAGCTGGACGCGGCCCAACCCAGACCTGGAAGCTCGCCCATCACCGAACCGAAACCTACGAGCACCTCGGTCGAGGATATCTGCATCTCATCACCGGCCGGAACTACAACTGGAGAGATCTCTCCTGCCAGCTTCAGAAAGGAGTATATTTCGAGGTCGTTCAGTAGCGAGTTTATGCCGATGAAATGGAAGGAAATGGGTCTCTCACTGGTCCGGCCGCTGCAGCTGCTCATAGCACCTCAGGTCCTCGTCACCGTCTATATCTTTGGCCTAACAATTGGCTGGACTGTCATTATTTCCATCCTCATCGCCGTCACCTACGCCCAACCTCCTCTGTTGTGGAATTCGCGTTCGATTGGTCTGCTCAACGTCGGTTCTCTTATCGGTCTTCTTGTTGGTCTCCCCGTTGGTGGTTACGTCGCAGACCTTCTCTTCATTCGCTCAACAAAGGGACGCACCCAGGAGCCTAATCCCAGGAGCAGACTGCCAATGATGCTTGTCGGAGGAATTGCCAGCCCTCTTGGCTGCATTATCCTCGGCCATGGACTACAAAACCCTGTCCACTGGATCGTTGTCTGCGTCGGATGGAGTCTCCTTGCATTTGGTTTGACAGGATCGGCTAATGTTCTGCTTACTTATTCCGTCAACACTATGCCTTCGCGAGCAGGAGATATCGGTGTCCTTGTCAATGTCATGAAGAATTGCTTGGCCTTTGGTGTATCCTACTCGGCTATCAGTTGGATGAACGGTATGGGCCCACTGAAGCAGTTCGCAACTATGGCTGGTCTTCTTTGGCTTGGTTACCTTCTGGTGATTCCGGTTTGGGTTTGGAGCAAGTCTATTGTCCGCAGGAGCGCTGTTTATGCCCGGTAGAAGTTTGCAGGCAATTTCTTACACTGCTTAGTTAGGTTTTGGTACTATTCAATCAACTCTCATACTCACTTGACATTCTCGTGGTCCTAGCTGCCCGTGTCACACTGTCTGACTGATGAGACACGCCATTCACATGCGTGCTACTCGTCTATAAACATCACAGAATTTCATAATTCATTGCAGCAAAACCCTGTACTGGCTGGAATATGCGTAATGAACTGATAGAATAGGACAAATAGAATAATCATCTCATCAATAGAAGCAGTCCAACTCTCTGACGGTGACAGAACGCCTTGTAAAAAGCCTGACAAGATGCCAAGTCGCGTGTTTACCCTACATCACTCTCAGCCGCAGTGAGGAATGCTTCCGCTTTGACCAATTAAGTACCTCGACCCACAAGCAATAACTGGGCTAACCAAATCCAGCGGCCAAGCGAATCAGATCGACGCACAGCCTCAGATTGTGTTCTATATATAAACCAAGACCCGAGCAGTTTGAGATCAGTGATTTTCCTATCCAGTGTCGCAGACATGCACCTTAACATACAAAATAAATCTGTCATAACCATGCCGTTTTCGACTGTCTACGAAGATCCTTGGACTAGGACACCGATTGACTTAGGCGACGCTGCTGTGGTGAGCTAACCTGCTTGTTGTTTGGTGCAGTGGATCGAAACTCATTCCTTATCGATAGCAACACCTTGAACTGATCGAGACATTTCTGAAGCTCCTCCAACACCTCAGTGATGCGGATGGAAGCATAAGTGACGAGACATTGGCATATTCAGAATGGCGCTATGCTATGTATATTCGTTTCATCGACATGCGAGGCTTTTGCCCAAATGATCACCCGCCTCCGTGGTAGGCTCTGTGCCTTTGCGATACGATCGTCTGACTGATAATAATAGGGACGTCGCACTTATCATGTATCTGCACATGCTGTCGCCCTCGCGCTTTCATCACTATATCTACGATAACCGTAACCGCAACTTCAATGGCATCTTTGGCTTAGAACATCGACATTTTCCCATGACCAAATTGCTGACCGGCGAATGGTGTCCCAGACGAACAAAGAAAGCCTGGGATGAGTGTAGTAAGATGAGTTCGTCCGGCTCCGAGTGCCGTGGCTCTAACCTACCGTATCAACTATGGCCCTCTGCACCATGGAAGCCGAAAAGGTTCTCCATTCTGGGAAGCAAGGCAGATCAGCCACCGTGTTCGGACCGAAAATGGATTACACCGACTGGTAAAAAGCTCGAAGATATACCCAAAGATCAACAAGGCAAAGTCATCCTGATGCATCAATGGGATCGGTGCCGCACAAGTGTACACGAGCAAGGCTACAAGGTCTGGGACCTCCAGTCATACGCGGCGATACGGACTTGCAGGGTAGAGGAAAGATGCAGGAGTCAAAGTCAGCATGAACAGTTCAACGAGACATGCATGCTGAAGCCATGGTCATGTTTGCAGGATCTTCGAGCAGACCTCCAGCAACAAGTGTCATTCTGGAAGGTTATACAACGGGCCAAGGACTCGGCGCCTGGGTTTGTCGACAGGCTGAAGAACTCAGTGGGAGACTACGAAGACTTTCTCGGCCTTCTGGGTAGTATACTTCCAAAGAGTGAGACGGATGGCTCATACAAGTCCAAGCTCGACCCCAAGTCAGCGAAGCCGTCGCGTCACCCAAGCTCACGACCCTCTAGAATTATTCCCCCAACGCTTGAGATCGATCTTCTATGGCAGACTCATCGTTTGTTCCCGGCAAGCTACTGGATTTGGTCGGCTGAGAAGGCAGACTGGGTCCTCGATAGAGAACGAACCGCAAATAGCCGGGCGGCAGGTACACTGCTTCAACATACAAGACAATTATGGCAGTCGAAGTATACATCGGAGCTGGAAAGGGGAGTGTCAGCGGAGGAGACGTTGACGGAGTACGTGCCTGACACGGCGAAGCATGCTGCTGCCAACGTGGAGAAGACTGATCTAAGAACTCTGCTCTTGGGTCGCGATGCACGGAAACAGAGACGGGTTATTAGAAGGGGCCGAGGGGATGATATATCTGGCGGTGGAGGAGCGGGTGATTATGGAGGGTCTGGGGGATGTGATGGAGGCGGGGGCGGTGATGGTGGCGGAGGCGGCGAATAGGTAACGATGGAACGGTCAAAGTCCCAAGATTGTGAAAGAGGGAATTGTAATGAAATTGAACTGAAGAGTCGATTACGAATCGTGACAACAGGGATCAGCAGACATGAGGTAGGCACGAGTAGAGCTGTAGAAGAAGGAAATAGTAGAAAAGAAAAGGAAGAAAAGAGGCTGGACGCGCTTCCTCGTGGACTGTGTTTTCTACCTTGCACCGATGTCAAAGACTGTTAGCGAAAGCTTGGTGCAATTCCGCGACACGTGGAGCTGCTAAATGATGCCGCAATCCTCTCACTGTGAAATTGCCACGGCGACGATCTACTGCTAGCGGTCTGACGAGACCAGCCGCGTACGGAATACTCGGATGCACTGGGCTGCTTAATGATAACCATTGGTTCCGCTCTGTTTACGTCATTCGTATGGATCATTGCCAGCTCAACTTGCGCCCGTTGATTGACACTAAAATGGTCTAGAAAGACTTGGCAATGAGGGAATTATTGACTTCTCCAGGTGAGGAGATGATACTCCGCCAATATTGAGGGGGATTCGTATTGCAAAATGGCGCGAGGGAATGGGGCTTGTTGGGGTAGCGAGACACCTTTTGGAGTCTAGAAAAGTCGAGACGAAAACCCCGCACTTCTCCACCTGCGCCGCCTGAGTTTAATTCAAGCTTATTCCAGGTGCACGGCTGTTTACTTGTCGCAGTGACCAAGAGATGCATTCTCATTCGTTATCCAAGGTCCTTCATCACCCTTCTAGGGCCAGACTATTTGTTCTAGCGTCTTGCAGCGGCCGTGGTCTCCCTGCGCCTCGGGGGGTTGAATTGGGGCTCGGACGTCCGAGGTCTCCAATGGATCAACAACATTCTGCTACAGTATGACATCTTCGCAATTGCGAGCGGGAAAACACGGAATTCAATGTCCACTGTTGCCGTGTCCTCGTATGTGGGTTGACAGCCACAACCTTAACTTTGTGGGCAGCACCCAGCGACGGAAAAGTCTATTGCCCCGTGGGGTAGAATGGTGCAGGAATGATGGAATCTTGCATGAACTGGGGCATGATAGGGTGCTCCAGACGGATGCAATACTGGAGACCGACCGTCGGTATTGTAAGTGCGATCAAACTCGCCGAAAAGTATAGATAAAAGGGTACCTGCACAACTCGTAGGAGATTCCTTAGCCCAAGCTACCTCCCTACCTATCTCAGAGGCAGTGATATCTCCTTTCAGTCACAATCCCTTCGACCTCTTGTCCCGAAGTCAGTCAATTGCATTCGCCATGGCCGATCTTGAGAAGCCGTTCCCAATTGAGACTGAAAGGGTCGACAACACAACCATCGAATACGAGCGAGCTCAGCTTCTGGCTCATCTACCAGACCCTGATGCTGGGAAAACGGCGGAAGAGCGTCAAGCTATTGTAAGTAAAATCACCGGCGCACTGATACCAAGACACGACTTAGCTGACCGATCAAAACAGGAAAAGAAGTTGATGTGGAGGGTTGACCTGGCCCTTATCCCATGGCTATCCTTCCTCTACCTCCTATCCTTCCTCGACCGTACCAATATCGGAAACGCGCGCCTAGCTGGTCTCGAACTCGATCTTGGGATGGTCAAAGGGGACTATAATAATGCATTGACGATCTTCTTCGTCTCGTATGCTGTCGTCGAACCTGCAACAAATGCCCTGCTCAAGAAGATCACGCCTCGGCTATTCTTCACACTCATCATTCTGACTTGGGGACTGATCATGACTCTGATGGGTCTCGTTACCAACGTCAAGGACTTGCTAGCTGCTCGGTTCTTCCTCGGTATGGCCGAAGCCGGACTCTTCCCCGGAGTCAACTATTACCTCTCTTGCTGGTACAAGAGCTCTGAAATCGGCATCCGGTCTTCTATCTTTTTCTCGGCAGCTGCACTGGCAGGCTCCTTTGGCGGTTTGCTTGCCGCAGTCATTGCGAAAATGGATGGAATTGGCGGGAAACCTGGTTGGGCTTGGATCTTTATCTTGGAGGGCCTTGCTACTGTTGTGGCTGGACTGGCGTGCTGGTGGCTCGTCTTTGATTGGCCAGCAACAGCGAGCTTCCTGAGTCGTGATGACCAGATCCGAGTCCAACGTCGCTTGATCATGGACCGACAAGGGCGAACTGCCGAGGATTTCGACAAGAGACATATGTTTGCTGCTTTGAAGGACTGGAAAACATATGGATATATGCTTATCTATATGGGCTGTCTTACTCCTCTATACGCCTTCTCCCTGTTTCTCCCGACCATCATTGCTGGTATGGGGCATGCGGGCACAAAAGCCCAGCTTCTCTCTGTGCCACCTTATGCAGTTGCCGCGGCTCTCACCATTTGCGTTGGATTCTACGGCGACAGGACCCGACAGCGAGGTTATTGTAACATCGCCATTGTTTTGCTTGGCATTGCTGGTTTTGCTATGCTCATGGCGACGTCCAATCCCACAGTGCAGTATGTCGGCGTCTTCCTCGGCGCAGCAGGCATTTACCCCACCGTTCCCAACACTCTCTCCTGGTTGAACAATAACACCGAGGGGTCACTAAAGCGCGCCTTTGTGCTGGGAGTAGTGGTTGGCTGGGGCAATCTGAATGGCGTGGTGTCATCAAACATTTACTTGCTTCGCGAGAAGCCGCGTTACTATACGGGGCATGGGGTTGTCTTTGGCTATCTGGTGGTTTTCTTGCTTGGTGGATCTATCTTGATGCATCTGGGACTTCGCAAGATGAACAAAGATCGCAGCCTTGGCAAGATGGATGCCAAATGGGACAGCTTGTCAGATGAACAGAAGTGGGTTCAAGGTGACCTGCGACCTGACTTTAAATACACCCTGTAAACCAGACAGTGTTATAGAGTTGATACAGACATATTAACAAGATGCATTTAAATTACAGCATAACAATAAATATTATTATTACGGACATATTAAACGTTGGCAAATTGAGAGGTCTGCTTAGTAAATGAAAAGCTGACGGCTTCCTGTGTCGAAACTAAGAGTGACCCTCAATGTCATCAAACATGAGCGAAGGTCTACGGTCGTTGTGTGCGATACAGTTAAAACGAGTCATTATATACCAAATTCCTGACGTCTGCTCAAGACTCTCTTCTTGACATCTTCAGGATATCCATTCTCGAAATCACAAGTTACCCAGCCTTGCTTGCCTTCATACTCTTCTGGCAACAAGCAATTGGCCACGACCTTTCCTCCCGTGAGCTTTGTCCCCGGTCCGTGCGACATGTACGGGACCAGTGGATACGCGGGGACATCCTCGAAATGGAACTCATCCATCGCTGGTCTACATCTCGTTGCAAAAGCCCAAGTAACATCATTCATGTCGAAGGGGTTGATATCCTCCCCTACAACAAGCAAACGGTGGATCTGCATACCGCACTTGTTGCGGAACACAAGGTCTCCTATCTTGGTGCAGAAGTCCTTGGCGTTCGTTTTCATTTCGGCTAGTTTCTTGCGGTCGACTTGTACAGCTGCCCAGATGACCTGTGTCTCGAACAAGGCAAAGACTTGGGCCACTGGAAATCCGTGCTGCTGGAGCAAGTGCCTAATCTCTGCAGAGGCAAGTGTTCCAATCATGGTATGCGTCTCATCTGGACCCAGGTTCGCGCGTCCAGGGACACAAACTGGTAGAATTGGGTTGTTGCGATAAGTGATTGCTTTGACAGTATATAGAGGCTGCTGAGAGTTTTCATCGAGAAAGCTGTAGCCGTGCATCTCGCCGAATGGACCCTCCTTGGCAGTATCTTTGATAGAAATGGCCCCCTCCAACACGATCTCGCTTGTCGCGGGTACGTACATGTCGTTGGTTTCGCACTTGACCAGCTCTAATGGTGAACCACAGAGCGCGCCGACGTATTCGGACTCTGAGACACCAGCTGGTAGGGGCATACTGGCCGCCATGGTTGCTATAGGCGGGGCTCCCAAGGCGATGGCATACGGGACGTCTTTGCCGGTCTTTTTCCATTCTTCGAAGATCCTGGCGATATGTTGTGGCTTCATGATGAGACCGACCATTCGTGTCTTATCATAAACCATTGCGCGTGCGATGGACCAATTTGTCCATGGCTCTGTTGGATGGGGTATGATGTTGATACCCAATGTCTGGATGTAGTTACCCCCATCGGCCTTGTTCAAAAGAGGAGTAGGTAACTTGGTGAGATCGACATCATCACCCATGATGATGTTTTCTTTGCACGGCCCAGTAGACACATGAACCGGCGGCAGTGGCTTTTCGCCCTTGGCCGACAGCATCTTGTCGATGACATCTATCACTCCAGCTTCCTTTGGAAGGGCAAGATGCTGAGCCAGACGTCGGTAAGGATACTCTGGGTCACTGGAGAAACCACCTGGCCCACCGAGGATGCGAAAGAGGCCGTCTTTTGCCCCCTTCACATTGTGGAACAACGGAGCCTTGGTGCGCTGTTCGTATGCCAGACGGATGGCAGCTGCGACTTCGAGCTTGGGATCGACTTCAGCGGTGATGTCGGCCAAGTCGTTGTCCTCTCGCAAAGTGTCTACAAAGGTCCGGAAGTCAAGGTGCGCGGGAGCAGAAGTCCCGTCTGCTGAAAGTGACCTGCGCGATGCACGGCTCACCAGGAGCCTCTTTGTCAAGGAAGGACGAAATCGTTGCATCATGACTACTGAATATTCAATGAAAGACAGTTCAAGAGTTTACCTTCATGACCGGCCCTCCAGGTCGTTGTTCATCTATGGAATTTAAGTGGGTGAAGCATTGTCGGCCGCCTCGTACCATATCTGGAAATGCGCTGTAGTCAGCTTTAGCAAGCATGTTATTAAGCACTAGTGCAACTATCTGTCATCTCGCAGCAAGCCACAATGTAACAAGTCTTATCTCAATCGCTCAGCCGTACCGATTATCCGAAATCACACAACTACAAAGGTCCAATCGTTTCATCGTTCGCGTCCCTCCATCCTGCTTGGGCCCCGTCCTAGTCAGGCCAGCCCCGCGGTTGTAAAATTCGGTCGCCGGAGTGTCTATGAAGCAAGTTTCATGTGATTCACAGGTGACTGGTAATTATTGTTCCCTCGTGGCCGGTGGACTTAGAAGGCGACCTGTCGAAGTCAATTGACGGCAAGATCCTCAACAGGCTAGGTTGGATTGCTTTGGCTAATAAATTGTCCTGGGTCTTGACAGAAGAGGTTCGAGTAAAGAACACTGATGCGCACTTCGTATAAAAGTAGGACTGTGAAATGTGGCGTTTGCCTTGAGTCTTGTGAATCTTGGAATGATGCAAGATCGGCACACCCATTCTATCATATAGTGCTTACACCCTTGCACACAGCAACCAGGTGGATATTAGGATACTGAATGGCATGTTTGTAAACTCTGACTAAGTCTCAACCAAGAGCTTGTTGCATTTGTCTCTTCGACCTGATCGACTCTGTTACTCGTATAAGGATTGCAGCTTTTGGAGGCGTGTACAGGCTGCTGAGTAGATCCGACTTGCGATTCATGCCGGATTAAAGAAGCTACTGGACTCTTAATTGCACAAACATCTGCTTGAGAGCTTCAATCAAGTTCCATATGACCAAGATGCGCAGTATTGCTCGCCCACCACGTCTCTTCAGCACACATGACTTCCCAAGGCTTTCAGTCCCCTACCACTTACGAGTTCAAATACGCCACCAATCCTCCCTTGTTAGGTCTAATGGCCGTCAGAAACGCATCGTCGTTGCTGTCACAGGAGCGACTGGTTCAACCTTGGCTGTTGCTCTCCTCAAACGTCTTCAAGAACTCAAAGTTGAGACGCATCTGATCATGTCAAAGTGGGGAGGGGCAACACTCAAATACGAGCTCGAAGCCCCAAGCAACACGACTTCATATCTAGAATCTCTTGCCTCAGTCACCCACTCGTCACTAGATGTCTCAGCTTCACTATCCTCTGGTTCCTTTCGCACAGATGGCATGATTGTAGTTCCATGCAGTATGAAGACATTAGCAGGCATACGCATGGGCTACGATAACGACCTCATCGTACGAGCGGCAAGTGTGACATTGAAGGAGAGAAGAAGACTTGTTCTAGTGGCTAGAGAAACACCGCTGACGAGCATTTACTTGGAGAACATGCTTGAAGTGACGAAAGCGGGCGCTGTTGTATTTCCACCAATGATGGCCTTTTACACAAGACCGAGTTCTATTGATGACATGGTACAGCAGAGTGTGATGAGAATGATTGACTTGCTGGACCTGGAAGTCCTTGATGGCGATATACAGGATGAAGCTCGTTGGTCAGGATTTGACTGGGCAGGCAAGGGAAAGCAAAACACCTAGTGCACAATGACACAGGCCATCTATGGCCTTTTACAACACTGTTTGGAGTGGGAGATGCTTTGAAGACTGTCACCATTCACATATACTGATTAACGTCAACCCAATTGAACTGGCTCTAGAACGATATTTATTACTGCACACATTTTGCTTTTACAACTTTCAATGCCTTCTTCTGACGGATGCCGCTATTCAGTTTAAATATCAGGAATGCAGGCAATTATCAGGGAAACAAATAAATTAACAGAGAACTATCACTAAAGAAACACAGCTAATATGCTATCTCTGAGGCCATCAGTAACCATCAAAAAACAACTACAGCACCGTTTGCTTCAGCCCTTGTGTAGCTAACACCATGTACCTTGAATCCCTTCCCGTTGAGAAGAGTGATAATACCGCCGTTGTTGGAGAGCGGGACGCTAGTTTCAACAGTCTTCGTCTCACCTGCGCCAATGCGCGTGCCTGAGGGTAGAGTTTGAGTATCTCCAGTCTTGATACGGATCTTCCATCCACTGAGATCGATCTCAGCTCCAGTTCTGTTCTTGAGACTGATAGTCTCGGGAGCAGTGCCTGGCTGCTGATCGGGACCAGGCGGGTTGACAAGAGCCTGGACAATGAACACTGGCGAATCTTCAATGTCGAATTTCCCCTTGCCGTCATCGGGCCGTTCGGGGGCAAGAAGGTCCGCCCAAGTGATGAAGTCTTGGTCGGGCAGTGGGTGGCCAGCCCGTTCGGGGCCGTCTTTAGTATGCACAGCCTGAGAGGCAAATCCAATGAATACAGCCTCCCAATGATCTTTAAATTGAAAAATCAGACCACCGTCCTGAAAGACTCCATTGTCTTTGAGCCAGCGCCCGGAATTACCCTGATTCATATGGACGTTGTGTATACCCTTGCCGTCATTGAACTCTGAGCCGTAGATGTAAACTGTAGCTTGAGCTGAAATGGCCCTATCGATGATGGGCCTCAACTGATCGAGGATGTCATTGTCTGCTCCGTCAACGTCATGAGGGAGGATGCGACCGCAGGCACGGTTGAAGAGGTTGCTACGGATATAATCCAGCGCAAGGCCATCAAGTCTCGGCTCCGATGCACTAGAAAGACGGCGGAAACCGTTCCTCAGTTGAGCTAGCTTGGTGGTGACATTATGGGTAAAATCCGAAACTGTCCAGTAGGCAAGACGGGACTCTTCTTTATTTCCTGACTTGATGTTGATGGCAGCTCGACCTTCTGCGCCGTCACCATCATCGAAGGAGAGCAAGAGGTGAGGCGACTTAGGATCTTCCTTTCTGTCTTCAAAGGTGTAGCTGACAGGCTTTGCACGCCAGACGCCGTAGTCTTTGACCATTGTAAAGGTGAGATATGTGGAATGAGAAGAACCAAAGAAGGTAGAATGTTGTGAAGGCAGTTGTCTGTGAGCAGTATGTCAATAATTGAGAGTTACGGCAGGTATATATAGTAGAAAAAAGCTGCATTTGCGATAGATCTACGAATATGCCTTGGGCGACATGGAAATGATGCGGAAGGCTGAACTGCCCTGCATTGAAGTCATCCAGCCAGCCACAAACCTCCTTACAGCGACAAAGAATGTGATATGTGATATCTGAGGCCAGACATGGTTTGCGGCTTGATTCTCTGCACTAGCTTGTGACCTACAACAGTGGCCTTCTTGTTCACAGTACCATTGTGTACCCGAATAGTGATTGGATCGACATAGCGGTGACTGCAAGATCTCTTACACAATATTGATATTTATAATCACAATCTTGGCAGACTTAAATGATAGATGCTCGTATGATAACGTGTAGTGGCTATAGACTAAGTTCATCATGCCTGTGATAGTTGACTAAAGAGACCGTTCCGTGACTTTTGACTTTCCACCCTCGCAGTTTTCAGCTCCGTAACAATACGGAAGTCTGGATATGCTGCTGTGGGGGAGGGTGCCACACTGTGTTGGCCCATGGCTCTGATTGGCAATGTCAAGAGCAGCTGAAGGAATAAGACTCGTCCCTATGCGCCACTGTCTGAAACATAAAAACATTTATGCTTGTACCTTGGTCTCGACCTTACGCCGATCAAGCCTTTTATCGCATTCCTCCCTTGCAGCAGCTAGAAGTCTCTGTAGTTCGGTCTAGACTTTTAGTCCAGCTGGCACATTGCTGGCATGACGTAGAGTATAGACTTCTAGCCCTGGTTCTCTACCAGCGGTGATTCTAGGACATTGCAAGTCCATCGTCAATGCGGAACGCAGAGGGGAGTCTGGCATCGACCACTCTGCACTACTTTCGTCAGCTCCGAGGAAGCGAAGGTTAGTTAGTACATGTTCGAGGCGAGGGCTCCATGGCTGTCCCTACAGTGTCCTATTTATGCAAGCGTCAGTGTGCCACGTCATGCTATGATTACGCGCCTGGCAAAGTCCTGCGGCAAGGCAGGAAGCATCGTGAAGATTTCATAACATGCTTCACTGGGGCTAGTCAAAACTGCTGCCCGACGTGATGAATTGAAAGGGTGCAGATAGAGACCGTTCTGCTTGAGGCAATATTGTACCGGCAAAGGACGCCGCCCTGTTCACCACTAGGAAGCCGTTGGAGTCGGTCGGGGAGCATGCTCCCCGACCGTCGGCCTGCCGCTTGCATGAACCCCTCAGCGGTCATAGTCGGCTTTATCGATCCGACAAATTGCCCACTGCTCATGTTCCAATCAACGTCCTTGGATTGGGGATCCTCCGCACTAACAGAGGCATGAAATATCAATAGCTTCCTCTCGTTCTTTCATGAGATTGATATACATCCAATCACACAGTTTACAATACCAGAAACAACAACAAACGCCTCCCAATGGAAAAGTTCGACGTCGCAGTAGTTGGTCTCGGTGCCCTTGGCAGTGCAGCAGCTTGGCAAGCGGCACGAAAGGGAGCAAAAGTCATCGGCTTTGAACAGTTTGAGTTTGGCCACGTCCGGGGCGCGTCTCACGACACGTCTCGCATCGTCCGCACGGCATACGATGCTCCAGAATACGTCTCGCTCGCCAAAGCTGCCTACAAAGACTGGGCCGAACTGGAGAAAGACGCTGGTTTGAAGCTGTTGACTGTCACCGGTGGTATCGTGGTACTTGCGAATGATCGCACCTGGACATCCGGCTTCAAGGTCTCGGATTACACTGCGAGCCTTGATGCCAACAACGTACCCTACGAGCTGCTGGGTGCCAAAGAGGTCAATAAGCGATGGCCCAAGCTTGACATTGGCGATGATGAGAATGCGGTGTACACCCCAGATACTGGCATTGCGCACGCGGCTAAGTCGGTGACGGCGATGCAGTTCGTTGCTCGCGCTCGCGGAGCCATTCTCAAAGAAAACACACCAGTAACTGCAATCATACCAATCGCGAATGACCGAAACGAGAAAGGAGTCATCGTCAAGACAGAGAAGGGCGATTTCCAGGCTCGCAAGGTCATCCTGGCTGCAGACGCCTGGACCAACAAATTGCTTGCTCCCCTCGGTGCACAGATTCCACTTGAGGTCATGCAAGAGCAAGTCACATACTTCAAGCCTAAAGAACCATCTTTATTTACTGCCGAGCACTTTCCTGTATGGATTCGGGTGGTTGATGGCAAGACATTCTACGGGTTTCCCACTTTCGGTGAACCTACCATCAAGGCGGGCCGAGACGTGTCAAACAATCACATGAGCCCCGAAGAACGATCATACATCCACTCTCCGAAGCTCTTGGATGAGTTGACCGCATTCATGAAGGACTTTGTGACCAAAGATGAGGAACTTGAGATCCTTCGCACAGTCACATGCCAGTATACGATAACCCCAGGTCGTCAATTCATACTTAGCGCACTAGATCAGTATCCCGACATTTTGGTTGCGTTGGGGGCAGCTCACGGTTTCAAATTCGCACCTGTTATCGGCCGCGTCATGGCAGAGCTGGCTATAGATGGAAAGACAACTGAGGAGCTGTCCAAGTTTGTCATACCGGCGATTCAATCACTTGTTCGAAGTAAGATCTAGCATAGAGATAAACATCACCATCATTATTTCGAGATCCATCGAGTTATACATGATATTATGATACAACCCATCATCCATACCTATTCAATATATCGCAAAATGAATATGCCTCTTCACGTTGGCATCACACTCTACTTCCAATGGCACCCTCAAGGTGCGCTGCTCAGACCATCGCGACCAGTAAACATAGCTCAAGTCTCCTTCAGGTTGAGCAAATGGAATCTGTACGTGATTGGAAGAGTGCCTTTTACACACTGACAAAGGAAATTGGCAGACAAGATTGCACACGTAATCATGCTACTGAGAGACTCGATGCATGCACGCGAAGATGTATATAGGTCATTAAATCCAGAAGGGATTATGCATCGAAATGACTAGAAAGAGGAGGATTTGGGCCGACGGCTGATAACACAGGGACCATCCTGAGAAGAGAAGACAGCCGAGAGCCAGCATAGACATCCAGATCATGTCATCGCCTTTCTCTACATAGATCGCTTCCCATAGGGCTCAAACGGTAAGATCACAGCTATAATAGCCTTTCACATAACGATCAGTTTCCGCTTCCATGAAATACCATCAGGAGTGCAGCTTACCATAGCGATGTATAGCACAGCGCATACATAGATGGGGACTGATGTCGCAGTGTTACCGTAAGCTGCTACAAACGAGGATACCAAACCCATGATTCGGTTTCCTGCTACAGCTATTCCGTTGCCGGTTGCCCGATGGGCTGATGGCAGCACCTGTGTCACGTCAGTTGATACAACAGAGCTATTACAAGTCCTAATTTGACAAACCTCTGGAGTGTACGCATACACTGGGGAACATCCATGTCAGTATGTCTTCTCTTATCAATGTATGTGCCAGTGACTCACAGGTTCCATAGTAGATATTCAACGTAAAAGCTATGACACAACTCAAGGCAACATTCTGAGCCGGGGTCTTGACGGCAGTATAAGCAAAAAAGAAGGCCATTGTGATAAGAGCTCCAATGGCCATGGTATACTTGCGGCCAAGCAGCTTGGAATTACACATGAACCCAGCAGCCACTGGTCCAAAGATACCCGTGATACTGCTAAGCATGTAGTTTCTCCACTGGTAATACGGTCCTGACTCTCCTGTTTGGGCACCACGACTGGCAAGATAATCAGGGAGAAAGACATAAAACAGTGGGTACGCCAGGCCTGCACACGTCAGTTTCATTGCCGTGATGCAAGGTAGTTTTTGCGTTACCAATAAGAAGCCATGATATCCAGATCAGAATCGTTGAGATGGCGAGCTTCTTCGTCACAAAAAGTCCATGTATATGCGCCCAGAACTCACCGACCCCGTACCTGGACTTGCCATATGTGGAGTCGATGGTCCCCATAGACTCGAGTGCCTCAACAGTGAGACTACACGGTCGTTGGTATTTCTTTGCAATATCTTGGTAGATGGCAACCACAGCAGCGTCGTCACCTTTCGCAAGAAGATACTTGGGGGTCTCCTTGAGTCGAATCACAGTGACTCGTAAAATGCTGCATACAAAGACGAGAGCTCCATTGCCGTACCAGACATATCGCCAGCCCTTAAATACAGATCAGTCACAAGAACCAAGTTTATCCTATATCGAGTGCCTTTACTAACCATGTTGTTACCTTTAGTACATGTATCAGCATCCACGCAGACGTACTTGGGATTCGAGTAGATTGGCCAGCAAAAGGCGGCAACAATGACATATGCAAGGCCCCACCAGCAGGCCATCAACGTAACAAGCCATTGCTTGTTGCCAGGGAGAAACTCGAGGAAGACAGTGGTGTCTAGAACAAGGTTTCCGCCAGCACCAAACCTATTACTCGCTGTTAGTAAGTTGCGACTTCAATGATGAGGAACCTCTTTACGCAGCTAGGCCAACAAAAGTAGCAAGGACAATCCAGTTAGGCGATGCACCAGCCGCAATGGCAAATACGGAGGATAAGAAGAGTGAAATGTTGAAAGCATAACGACGACCGATGACATCCGCACCTGAGTAGCAAATCAGACTTTTATCACAGAACGAGAAGGTTCATATTGGGTTACCTAGTCCCCAGAATAACACCCCAACCAGCATTCCGGTATAGACAGCCACATTGAGGCCATAAGAGAAAGCAGGACGAAACTCAAGAGCAGCCTGGCCGGCAGTCACAGCTTGAAGGGCAAGGATGAGAGAGTCAGCAGCGTAGCCGAAACCATTAAGGAAAAACAGCTTGAGGTGCATGTTTGTCCAGCCAATTTTATCCATGGTCTACATAGCAGGTGCATTAGTTTGGAGTGTCATTACATGCTTGGATTGGAACTCGTTCAACCTTATTGATGAGTCGCATCTTGGCATCAAGCACTGGGTCGATTTCTCGCATAGAGAAGATTTGGTCATCCTCGATCTCCATCTCGAGACTCCGAGACTCACCATGCCGGTCGCCACTAGTACGTAGGTCGGCATAGCGTTCTCGGTCAGAGAGTTTATCTGACGGGTGAGACACGGCAACTGGACCGCCCGTGGTAGATTTGTCCGACATGATCACGCAAGATGTGGGGAGGAAATGGTTGGTGTATGTGAAAGCTACTCTGGTCTAGAAGTGGGAAATTGTGGAAACTCTAAACCAGAACGTGGAGCATGAGCCGTCTTTTATTATTAATTTGGGCTCTTCCATTAGTTCCTATTTTGTCCTTGCCATTCTTATCTAGCTGGCAGAGGTAGATGCATTTCATATCCAGGTATAGCTTTTAGTTTCACGCTATTGATTGGTTGATTCGCGAGTTGGCATCAGTCTAATACTCCAGATGTAGTTCGTCGAGCGGGGTAATCAGATATGATATGGGGCATGGCGTACACATTTCAAGTTCCCCGGTGCCCAGGAAGCTCTTAGCTCGTCTGCCAGAGCAATGTTACGCATCAAATTGATTACTACTTGTTATCAAAGGACCCATCCATGTACGCATGAACCATGTTCTATTCGATTCAACCAATCAGAAAGATTTGATTTCATGACCCCAGTACTAAGTCCGCATTCCAATATCAAATGAGGGGGTTGTACTGATAACTGATCAGCTAGCACGTGATCGGGGAATACCACTTTTGTCTCCCCGAGAGCGGCACCGAGCGGGGCGGGGAGAATATGGGATGCCCGAACAAGGCAATAGTCATGCGACAGTCATGATGAAGTTATCATTTACAGTTCCCGACCAATCAATTCAATTGTATAATCATAACTAAGATACGGCCTATCGCAGCCGATCATCCTCGTACAGGATAACGATGACAGAAGGGTATGGAAGCTCTCGGGGAGGTCGGACCGTCTGAACTCTGAGGTCGTCAGTGCTGCCTCCCGTACGTAGACGGCGGAAGACGGTTGAGGGATGGTTAGATAAGTGAAGACAACAAATGTTATTCTTTGACTATTAATTCAATCTGAACGACTTCGTTATTTCAGGCAAACTCAACTATTTCCTACCTGCAACTTTGCCAGATCTTTAACAATATCACATCAACATCATGTTCTCGAAACTAGGTTCCGTGCTGGCCATGACCAAGCCAAATGGAGATGCAATTCTGTCCAGCAAGCCAGATGCTCAGGAACCACGCGCCCTCCCCGCATCATGGTATCGGCAGGATGAAATGTATCAACTCGAACGCCGCGCCATTTTCTCGAAGCGATGGCTTCTTGCTACGCACAAATTGCGTTTCACCAAGCCCGGAGACTTTCTCCGCTTCGAAGAGGCTGGCTACCCATTCGTGCTGTGTTTGGATAAGGATGGAGAGACCATCAATGGCTTTCACAACATCTGCAGGCACAGAGCCTTTCCAATCGTCACAGAAGGGGAGGGAAATGCCAAGATCTTTTCTTGCAAATATCACGGCTGGTCATACGGGATCAACGGAAAACTTGCCAAGGCACCACGATTCGACACTGTTCCAACATTCAACAAAGAGAATCATAGCCTCTTTCCAGTTCATGTGCACATCGACGCCATTGGATTCGTCTGGGTCAACCTGGATGCATCCCCGGAACCAGAAGTAAAATGGAGCGACGACTTCGAGGGTGTTGATTCGCAGGAACGGTTCAAACACTTTGACTTTTCTGAATATCACTTCGATCACGTCTGGGGCATGCAGGGCAACTACAACTGGAAAACGCTCGCTGATAACTACAACGAATGTTATCATTGCCAGGTTGCGCACCCAGATGTCAAGGCTATAACAGACTTGACCTTTTACTATACCGTGTCCAAGCCAGGCTACATTCAGCACTTCTCGCGACCCAAGAAGGGAACTGAGCGAGATGATATCAAGATCAGTAGCACATATTACTTTCCCAACTCTTGCATGACTGTTTCGTAAGTCCCGACCCTTCATACTCTTGGTACAGACACCGAACTAATCCTTTGTTTCTTGCTCAGCCCACACTTCTTCTACATGATGCGATGCGTACCAACATCAGTCGGCACTTGCTCGATGGAGTACGAAGTCTATCGCCATAAGGACGCTACCGATGAGGAATTCGAGAGGACCAACCAATTCTTCAAGAGAGTTCTCGGGGAAGACAAGTACTTATGTGACGCAGTGCAGAAGAACTTGGAAGCGGGCGTTTTCACCAATGGAGAGCTGCATCCTGACTTGGAGAGCGCACCAATATTCTTTCAGAACACTGTCAGGCAGATCGTGACTGATCATCGCAGAAAGGAGCAGGCGTCAAAGGAGGAGATATGGCCGGCCAGGCGACACGTGTCGACATCTGCGGTCACGAAGGGGGATGATGAGTTTTGTGATGGACTGGCTTGCAAGGCTGATAATGCCGATATGGAGTGGTGAGGCTTGGGTTGGATGTCGTACGTTTTATAAGGCAAGCCTTTTTCTTCTAGATGTGGTGGTAAAGCATAGATAGTGATAAGTTCTAGGGCTATTAGCATAGAGATTGGGCATGCAGGAGCAGAAGTAATAAGCAGAAGTTATACTAATTCAACCCGCCAACCTTATCATTTTGCTTTACTAATGAATCTTGGGAAGATGCAGCATAGATGATCACACACCAATCCATCAACTAAACCATCTCCTGTGCAACATCACCCGCTATTTCAGGTACTTTGTAGGCACTCAAAAACTCTGGATTGGTGGCGAACTCTTCCTTTACCTATTCATCCTCATCGTCAACATCACAAAGTCGCGTATATTGAGCAGTACTTACAATATCAAGCCCGCCAACCAATTCACCATTGACCCATAACTGGGGAAATGTCGGCCAGTCGGCATATTCCTTGATGCCCTGGCGAACAGCCTCATCCTGCAGGACATTGAAAGAGTCATACTGGATTCCATGGTCGTTCAAGATACGAACGATACGTCGACTGAAGCGACATAGTGGACACTTGGTGACGCCCTTCATGAAGAGCATCACTGGGGCAGTATTAACTAGGTCTCTCAATCGGGAGTTCAGTACTTCTTTTGACTCGGTAAGCTCAGAGGTCTCTATCGTCTGCGGATCGACCTGGATAGTGGTACTCTCAGTAATTGTCGACATAGTCGGATATATTCGAGTCTTGTATTCTCATATAAGGCGCATTCAAGCAGACAGAGCTAACACGATCTGGGCTATCATATAGCTGAATACTGCCAAAGACTTGACACACATCATGTACCTTATTACTTGTCAGGTCTCCATCAGCAGGTCTTTGTTTTTAACAATGGTCTGGCTCTGGTTGGCTCCTTTTTCCGTGCTTTTATTACCGCCAAGACAAGCTGTCATACCCATCTACTTTTCGCGCGTGTTGTCTTCCCGGGTTAGCAGCATATGTCGTCTATCTCATTGGCCCACCATTGTTGATCGGGAGCACGATGTATCTGACGCAATTAGTGTTACCATAAAGTAGAATCTCTTAGATTAAGGGATGATCTGACCTGGGCCAAAAGCTTTCCCATGTCCCGGACATCTGGGGGAAGTGTAGCCGAAGCGTGTTTTGCCCGATGTTTTCGGGGTACGAGCCTTTGTCCTACTGGAACAGGCCTCAATATTCGGGTTCCGAGATCAGTTCTTTGCCAATTAATAATATACCTTCCGATCAATATAAGTATGAGCTCTGTTTTCTAATGGAAAGCCTTGACATTTCAAGTCATCTTGTATCGTAACCTAACAATAACTCAAAAGAAAACCTTGCAACTTTTATTCTCCTCAATCCTCAGATACATTTTGCCTATCTTGATTCAATTCAGATATTCCATCAGCACCTCAATATGCCAACATACCAAATCACAATCAAGGGTCCTGATAGCGAAGACTGCACCTTCAGCTGCGATGATAATACGTATATTCTGGATGCAGCCGAGGAAACCGGTTTCGAGTTGCCTTATTCTTGCCGGGCAGGGGCTTGCTCTTCTTGCACCGGCAAGCTCATTTCGGGAACAGTCGATCAAAGCGATCAGAGCTACTTAGATGACGAACAGTTGGAGAAAGGGTATGTTTCACTATGTGTTGCTTATCTGACTAGCGACTGTGTTATAAAAAGCCATCAGGAAGATGAGCTGAAATGATTTTTGGGCCATGATCACATTAGTGGAAATAGCTGCTGGAGTATTTTTCAGAAACTGTCATAGATGTAAATAATCTCTGCGCATAAGATATTACAGAATCTGATGTACACTCATGTATACATCCAATTCCCTGCACCTGGTGGCGATACTCACATCGTAGATTACAATGTTCAAACACTGAGACAAGTACGGTAGTCCAAGTCAATAGAATACCCTGGACCACTCACGCTAACGGCGTATCACCACCGTCGGCCCCGCACTCAATACAGTTAGATCTGGACTCCAATGTTCGTCCCCGCATTTGATAAGACCGTATATTAAAATAATCGCCCATACTCATACCGAGTCAACGCCCCTCTTTTCTCCCTATCTTCTCTCTTATAAATTGAGCAAATACACGTGCGTCATGTACGGCGGTCGATCGCATAAGCGTCTGCACCAGGCGTGCGAGAATTGTCGGTGAGTCCTCCTGCAGCCTGATGCAGCATTTGTCTCGACGCTTTGGCACTAACAGGCGATGCAATACTGATCCGCATGGGCAGGAGAAAGAAGACTCGGTGTCCGGGCGAGAGACCAGCTTGTTCGAGCTGCACTCGCCTTTCAAAAACATGCACATACCCGGAGATTCGAGGAAACACTCTGGCCTCGGGTTCTCACAATGGGAGCAGTTCAACAGACACAGTATGCTTGCTGGATGCACCCAGGCATGATGAAGCCATGATACTCACGTTGGTTGCTGTGTAGGAGAGACGACTGGCCCAGCTCGAAGCAAAGATTCGTGTGATGGAAAGGCAAGAGTATGATCAACATTCCCCATCTTTGCTCCGTGGGTTTGTGTGGCTGATGATGCAAAACATCGGTTCAATAGGCTCAATAGTGACATGGAATCTTTTGCCACAAGGATATCAATAAGCTCAGACCAGGCACAAGACTGGCAGCTACCACTATCACCGAGCATCGAGATGGATAACTCCACAATGACCAGGTGCGTTTGCCGATATTTGCCCACTGAGTTGGCTTGTTGACTGAGTGGCTGAGACAGCACATTGCCGCCGAGTGATGTTCTGGAAGATGTTATCGATGCGTACTTCCATTATTGTCACAAGCAGCCTTTATGGCTCTTCAACCGAGAAGACTTTTCCTCAGTTCAGGGTTGTAGCGAGGAGACACTGTTGACTCTGCTGGCCCTTGCTTCGTGTCATTCGAAACATCCTTTCTTACACGGCCGCTTGCACGAGCTGACTCAAAGTTATGCACAAGCTGCAAGAGAGGGGATTATGCAGCAGGTAGGCGAGGGCAAGGTCTCGATAACCACAATCCAGAACCTCTGCATGTTGACACTGGCTAATATACAAGGTAAGTTTTCTGCTTATGCTGGCTGATCTTTTATGTGCTGAACAAGCTGTACAGCGAACAAAACGACTCTTGCATATCTGCACGTAGGCATGGCCATTACGCTTGCAAAATGTGCCAATCTCGACGTTGAGACTTGCGCCCTTGACGACTTTGGTTCGCGTGCAGAAGCTCGAAGAAGAGTGTTTTGGAGCCTGCATTTGCTGCAACAGATGTATGGACATCAGCCCTTCACTACAGATATTTTACAAGATATTACTAGACCGCAGTATATCGCGACATATACAGACCCGCGGAGGAGCGTCAACGAAATGCCACCAGCGATTCCACATGAGGATATTTCAGGTCAAGACGAAACCACGAGTGCTGATAAGAAGAGCGGGACTTGGGCCTACATGATCCAGACGTCTACACTGTGGGGGGAGGTCCGCACATATGTAAAGCAGTGGGCTCAACAGACCAACAACGCACCGCCTCCTTGGTCCATTGAGTCTGGATACGCAGTCATCAACGCATATCTCATGGACTCAGAGACGAAATTCCCAGACCGTCACCGATTCGATAGCGCGCGATTTACTGACCAGGAAAGTCGACACCTCCAGATCAATCGAGGATATTGGAGTCCGTGGGTATATCAGCAATTCGCATATCACACTATACACAATATGCTCAATCATCCGTTTCTGTATTCATCTCGGCCCCAACAGTCGGCCCAACTCGGAGTTCCCAACACATTCTGGAAAACATCTTCTGAGCTTGCTTTCATTCACAGCACATGGGTTGCACGCCTCATCGAGATGGTGGTGCATAAAGAATATCGCGTCTCTGACCCATTCATTGGCCATTGTGCGGCGATAGCGGCCACCATTCATATTTACTTTTGTCGGGCGGCTGACAAGACTACCAGAGAGGCAGCTCTAGATAGACTGGCGAAATGTGTCGCATTCTTAGCTGAACTGGCTCTGCTCTGGCCTTCCTGTAGATGGTTGGTAAGTAGGACCATGACACATTAGTATTTTACTAGAACGCTAATGTTGAGTAGCACGAAAGACTCCAGTCCCTGATACGGGCAGCTTTCGAAATAGATCCTGAGCAAGAAAAGGACCAAGAGATACCACCACCGAGGACTATCTCGATCAACACGCGTTTAATGTGGGATATACTCCTTTACAACTCTGGCGCTTACAGGGGCACGGCGAGCTCTCCACAGACGCGAAGTCTTTTCGATGGCAGCTCGCTATTCCCAGAGGACAACGCGAGTGACGGGGAGGACATCGTTGAGATTGATAATTTCCACAGCCCAACTGTTGAAGTGACTCTGGGGAACGGCCAGGCATTGCCGCCGCAGCCGGGACGGCGAAGAACCAGATCTGGTCAGGGAACTCAGGAGCCCCAAGCAAATCTTCTAGCTCAATCTTCTTCCCTGCCAGAGCCTTGTGGAGGTTCTACGGATCATACGCCACTAGCTTCTTGGCCTATGTCTTTGGATATGGCGTATGATCCGTTCTTTCAGTTCCAAGATTCAGGAGGTCCCTTTTTCGGAACATGGGAAGTTGGAAACCTCTAGTCTAAGTAGGCTGTAGTGGCTGTACAAGATGGGGCGGGTCCAGGTGAGTATCAGGTCTGATTCCTTGAACAGAAGACATGATTGTAGTCAACCAGCGCTTATTCCACTGCTACTAAGCACGTCTCACATAGCCTCATACAGTGACATACGCATCCCGAAAATAGAGCTTGTAATATAGAACTTAACTGATAAAGAAGTCTATATATAGCCGTGAGCCCTTTCGTGGGTTCTGGCATGATGTAAACTACACAGCTGGGCATCATGGGGGGTTGGCACCATGTATAGTCATCTTGAGATAGTAAGGGTCCTCCTCAATGCGCTCGCGAATTGGTCCCTCGGACAACTCATTGATATCCCAAGATGCCCAAGCAAACCGGCCCTATTAGTCTTGGTTAGTCAAAAGTCATCGTAGTGACAGAATCAATGTGTAGTGGAGACTTACATGGAGGAATGCCGCGTTCGGGGTTGCAAGCCAAACTGCGAAATTACCCTGAAGAGCGACTGTTTGACCCATAATTGTCAGCTTTACCGGGTGTTGAGCATATCATTTAAGCATACTGACTGTCATCAAATCCAACATCATCTTTAAAGCCCAGCTTCACCCACTCCGGCGACCAGATAAGGCCAGGGTGCATTGAAGTGATCTGCATCTCCTCAAGGGGTGTATCCTTGGCAACCATCTGGAACAGCATAGTGCCACATGATTTGTTGAATGCGTATGCGGCAAGCTGCGTGGTGACGTCGTGCATATAACTGTGCGTCACGCTACTGGAGACGTTGACGACAAACTAGAGCGGAATATTAGCGCTGTTGCATGCACTTTGGATCATGGAATGTGCTGTCTTACTCTCTGCTTTTCAGTATTCTGTGCATGGAACTTCACCAGCAGATACATGGGCGCATGGACGTTGGCATTAAGGTCCGACCACATATTCTTTGCACCCGACTCTAACAAAGGCTTCAGCTGAGGAAAGGCGGCGGCATTCGACACGAACACATCGACGGAAATTCCTTCGGAAGCTAGCTGCTTCCAGAATGCATCGACGGCGGAGAAGTCGGTGATGTCAAGCTGGCGGTGGATGATCTTTGTGTGCGTTCCAGCGGCTTTTGCCTCTTGCTCGAGGCGACTGGCGCCCTCTTGGAGGACCTCGAGACGCCGCCCCAGGATAATAACTGTATTAGCAGCGGCACGTACGAAAGAGAGCCCAATTCCATTGCCGATTGTCGTCCCGCCGCCGGTGATCAAGATGGTCTTGCCAGCCTGGCTGAGCTTGGGGTTGTCAGTGGAGATAGCATCATATGGCTCGCTGTGCACTGTTTTGGTGACATGAGTTGCTCTTGAAATTTCGATGATATCCATGGCGTTCAAAAGAGCAAGTCGAGCGTTCTATGCGAGCTTTTGTGATTCAAGTCAATGAGGAGAATAGTGGTGGTGGTGTTGATCAGATTAATATCTGTTGGAGGGACAGATACGACTATTTATTAACATCACCCGGGTCTTCCCTAAGCGCTTAGACCATGAGCTGATTACAAAAGTCCTCATGTTGAACGCCCTTAAGCAGTGGACAAGTGCATTTCATCTCGTTTGAACATTGTGATTCGTACTTGGGACACCGTCTACTCGGATAGACTCGTGATGGATGCCTACTCCTCCTTTGACTTGGACGGTTATGTTAGGAAGGTCCGTGGCTGGCTGGCTGAGTGGGTGCAGATGGGAAGCAATCCCTTCATCCATCATCAGCTGTACAGCTTGAGGTTCCCGAGAAGCATCCAAGATGCGTACATGTGCGTTTCATGCTTCCTGAACAAGACTCCGGCCAATGAGCAGCTGGTTATGCGTTTGATAGAGGAGCGCTCCCAGGTATTGCTAAATGAGCATGGCTTTGGCCGAGGTCAGGGCAATGGCCTTGACTTGATGGACCATATCGCTCGGGTCCAGGCTCTGTTGATCTACCAGTTCATAGGCCTATTTGAAGATAAACTCAGCTTGCGTCCAGTTGCTCAAAGTCGGAATGACCTCCTACTGGCATGGGCTAAAGAGATGGTTTCAGCAGCGGCAACCACAGTTCCATCCGGGGTACGAGACATCCTTACATCCTCAGAACCCGGAAGGCATCACGGCAAAGACTTGATTCAGCTACTCTGGCACTCTTGGATCGTTTCCGAGACTGTTCGCCGAACTTGGAACGTCATGGCTACTATGCTCGGGATGTTCAGCTTTGTCAAGCGTAGAAGGGAGGTCCCATGCCAAGGCGGCATGATGTTCACCACCCGTATTGGAGTATGGGAAGCTAAAAGTGCTACCGAATGGCTGGAGATTTGCTCGTCCCAATCAGTAGGGTTTATGCAAGTTGCTGAGGCCCACGAGCTTATATACTCTGCAGACTGCAAACAAATCAACGACATTACAACAACGACACTAGAGCTGACATATGGGCGGGAAAGGGTGCAGCAAAGCATGCAATGCTTAAGGACTCAAGGATTAGGCACTCCAGGGTTGGCGGAGGAAAGGAGATAGAAAGGCTGTGGATTCTTTGGAATAGCAGGCCTTGGTATTGAGTATGAGGGAGTATTTATAGACCAATTGCAGGACCAAGGGCACCGCCAGGTCTTATTACATGAACAGGAGACAGAATCGTAGACGACCGGTGTTGATTCCGTTACTACTACACAACTCTCAATCTGTCACAGCCATAACAGCTTCCATGCCTCGAAGGAGATCCGCCAAAAGATCCGCTGGATCCTCGACGCCAATGCTCACCCTCAAGAAGTCTTTTGTGACCGTCGAGTCCGTCATTGTCCTCCACTCAATCAAGCTTTCGACACCGCCGAGGCTGGTTGCATGATGGAATAGCATCAACTTGGACGGAAGGTTCCGCGCATATTCCACCTTGTGAAGCGTTAGAGAAAACACAGGTCCATACCCTCGGGGCATCTGCTTTTGCAGCCAACTCCCTTCGATATTAGCTTCGTCTTGTAGACTGGCGTGATGGATCTCTTTGACCACTTTCTGAATGGTCTGAACCTGTTTATCGCTAAGACTTATCAAGGATTGTTGCCGACAGGACCCTGTCAATCCAAGTCTCAATGCACCAACGATGGCCTCCGCCGACTGGCTTTGCTTAAGGACTCTCATCTCGAGAGTTCGGATGCTCCTAGTTGCGAGCCAGCTGTCAAAACCTGCCATGACAGACCCAAGGTATAATCTATCCTGATGGAGTTGCTGCAGCCATTCGTTGCCGGGGCTGCCACTTTTGACCGCCAGGATACCACATAGGAAATCGGAATGGCCGCCGATATACTTTGTCCCAGAGTGCATGACGATATCTGCACCATGAATGAACGCATCTTGGAGTGGAGGAGGCGCAAACGTCGAGTCTACGCTGAGATAGGCACCTCTGGAATGGGCACGGTCTGCGTAATACTGAATGTCAAAAGCCTTTCCTGTCGGGTTGACAGGTGTCTCGAGATGTATCAAGTCGCCTGGACCTAATTGGTCGGCGGCACAGTCGAGCGAGAGCACCTCCGTCCCAGACGAACGGGCGTAGAGGTCCAAAGTTCCATGGCATCCGTGATATCCCGCGCCGATAGAGACTTTCTTGGGTCTCAGCATGATCAGCAAGGCATGAAATGCTGCAAGACCAGAGGAGTAGGCAATGCAGGGTTGTCCTAGAATAGAAGATAAGACAGTTTCCAGGCGCGACAATCCTGGCGTAGACTGCCTCGAGTAGCAGTGTTCCCCGATGTCTAGAACCGGATACGAAGGTCTCTCATGGTGTTCTCGCATGCGATCCGGAGCTCGAGGATAACGGAAGGTTGCGGCAACGTGAATTGGCGGTGCCACGTCGTCGACGTTGTTGAGGACATCGTCCGCGTGTACGGCTTGTGTCGCCTTTGATAATTTTGGCAGAGCCTTTGCTAAGTTATATCTGAAACGCTCCTCTATTGGATCCATCTCTTCTGTTTTTCGAGACAAGTAGCAAAGCGCCCATGCTCCGAGGTTCTGTTGCTGGCATGCCTCATCGCTGCTTATTTACCGTTCTTTTCAGAAACAACAGTTTGATTAGTCATTTATCAGTCTGTACTACGGTACTAACTATCTCGGTAGGATTTGCCGGTGGTGAGCACATGATGATTGCATTGTCCCCGATATGTTCAATTGAGTTGGCGGCGGGGAGATTGAACCGCCTCCGGTCACGTGACCGGCTTTTGCATGGCTCTTAGTATTCCCAGCCAGAAGCATTTGGAGATGTGAGCAGGTGAGCCAGACTTGCGTAGTCACTACAGTCACCGCTACTAACAGGGTCAGGGCATTGGACTTGTTTCAAAGGCTGAAACAAACATAAGAGACATATGCAATTTCTTAAGTTAATGGACTATGGATTGCAATGACTTAGAGATGAGACGCAGACATGCCAACCTTTCGGCGTGACTGAGTCCACTCAAAAATGAGGTCTACTAATGAAAGAATCTGTTCAGACGTGTGATCAGCGTGCAAATTGATCCTGACTCTCTCCCTGTCCTTAGGCACCACGGGGAAGTGAACAACAAGAACGCGGAAATTTGCATCGCTAAGAAATTGTCCTAGAGCTGTCGCTCCGCCGTAAGGAGCAATAACAGGAATAATAGGTGACTTGAGAGTATCGCATACAGGCTTCATGGGGATGGTGATGATGCCGAGGTGCTGGCAGCTTGGCCATGCTGCGTGCTTGCTGACAGCATTGTAGAATAAATTGATGTTAGACTGTATAAGCTCTCGTCTCTGAGATATTCATGTTAGCAGAGATGCCTCAGGCTGATGGCGATGCGACATACTCTTTCGCCGTCGGCACTCACTAAAATGCTATACCCAGCCTTGACTGCCGCCAATGTCGTGAAGGTTGGTGCAGTGGAGAAAATGAGTCCACGGACGCAACTGAGCAGGACTTGCTTGCACTCTCTGCTTGACAAAACAACGGCTATGACTCTAAGTCAGCATTTGATATCCAATCACAGTCACAGGTCGACTTGGAACTTGCCGCCAGAAGCCCCATGTGCTTTGCCAAAGGTATGAACCCGAATAGAGAACTCTTTCTCCAGACCCAAATGAGACACGAGGCCTGACCCCTGGGGCCCTACCAATCCCGTCGAATGTGCCTCGTCGATCACAAATACAGCATTTCCTTGGGGAAGCTGCTCTTTCACCTCCCTAACAATTGCTTCGAGTGGCGCCGCGTCACCGTCCATACTATAGAAAGATTCGAGTGCAATAAACACAAGAGAGAGGCCTGATCTAACTCCTTCATGCTGATTCTTGGTGTCCAGCAAACTTTGGCGTAGACTTGCTAGATCGTTGTGGTTAAAAGGAATAGTAGTTGCATGGCTCCGATACATTCCTTCTCGGATACTTGCATGGACCAGGCTATCATATAGAACCACATCATGCGGCTGGGTAAGTGTTGAAAAGACAGCAACATTTGCTTCATACCCAGTTTGGAAGAACAGGGCACTTTCTGCCTTATGGAACTTGGCAATGTACTCTTCCAGTTGCAAAAGGTATTCGGTTGACCCTTCACCCCAACGGGACGCTCTTCCACCAAGGATAAAATTAGGATACTTCCCAAGCTCCTTGAGAAATTCCTTCCCCAATAGACCAGAGGAGGATAATGACAAGGTGTCGTTTGAGCCAAAGTCAACCATGTCGGTTAGAGTGTCTGGGGCAGGTGGCTCAAGCTGCCAGCCTCTTCTCTGCCTATCCCTGAGGATTAATTGCAAGTTACGCTGAAGGGCATTTGACTTCGACATGATGTATTCGCTTCTAACAGTTTCAGGAAGTAAGGATATAAATCAAGAATAACTTGCTCAATACAACGAAACAGTGTAGTTTGGGCGGATCAGAAGATGTTCAGGCAGCTAGAGAGTGACAAAAACGAATGTTGGTCTTTTGAGGCACACTTCGATGGCTTGCCTCCTTCCGAAGATTTGCTGTTGCAGCATCTAGCGGTGAGGTGCAGACAAGTGACCTGTTTGATTCCTCACGGCCAAAAGATGGTAAACACAATGCTTGCCAAGTCGACTAGAGGTAGACGAAGGCATTGTTCTGCCAACATCGTACCATAATATTGACAGCACATAGCCCATTGCAAGTGGCGCTGTTCGAGAACAATAGACTCTACTGCGGGAATCTCCAGAAAGCTGCAAAGTCCGGCGGTCTGGGTCTTGTGAAGGGCCACACCAACATCTCTCGGAAGGCATCTCGTGATGCCGTCAAGTCTATCGGTGAGAGCGCTGTGCGGCAGTGTGTGGGAACAATGAGATCTGTCGCAGGATATCGCATGACGCTATTGACTCCGTCGGGTTGGGCATGGTATTTGCTTCGACATATCACATATGGCGAGCCACCTTTCCTTGTAAGACATGACTAGGTTGTGGTACATGTTCTCGCGATTGGGTCCGCCGTCAAACCGCCGTCGTTACCGCCCGCTCGTGAGCATTCACAGCTCACAAGTTCACTTTTAGGGTTACATTGACGAATTCTGCTGCAGGTTTGTGTTTGTCTATAATTAAGAAAAACCCACCACCAACTGTCTAATGGGCATCAAGGCTGCCAAACTGCTTTAGCGTTGCATTAGTTGCTTATCTTGCAGCTTTGTGTTTGTCTATGACCAACGACCAACAGTCAGAGCGAGAAGCTCTAACCCCGCCTGCAGTACAACACTATGGCTCTGTGGCAGTCTCTTTTATGCCTGGCAGCAAAGAATAAAAAGTTTGAGATGTGACATTAACAAATGGTTGAACAAGAGCACAGATCGACCTAGAATCACTTTTGCACCTTTCAATATTCAGTTGCCATTCGTCCAAACTATAGCAATGGAGAACAAGATCATTTCCTGGAGCAACACGTCTCCAGAAGCCATCGCTGTTGTTGAGGGAGCTCGTTCTATCTCTTATGGCGAACTCGTCAGATCCGCCAAAATGATTGCACACTTCCTACAGGAACGAGGCGTCAGACATGGAGAAGCTGTGGGGATCTTGTTCGATGTTGATCATCGTCAAGTTCTCGCGCAGCTGGCCATTCTCTTTGCCGGTGGAACTTGTGTTCCGATTTCACCCACTGCACCATTCCATCGCATTACAAGCATGTTGAGCGATGCCAATGCTCAGTACGTCATATGTGATGAGAACTCAACCTTCTCCTCTGAGGGTATTACTCTTCTCCATCTCAGTGACACACCAGCCTCCGAGCTGTCCAATGATGCACCGGACTTTGATTCCTCATGGAGTGAACCACGTCGTACGCACATATTGTTTACCTCTGGTTCAACTGGGAAGCCCAAGGGTGTGCAGATCAGCAGCTCAGCCATAATTCATTTGGCAACCAGTACCCCAGTGACACCGCTGAGCCCTGGAGATCGCGTGGGTACTTTCAATGACCCTGGCTTTGATCTGAGCCTCTTCGAAGTTTGGGTTACTCTTCTCAGCGGTGCTACTATCGTCATCATCCCAAAGGTGATAGTAGTCGATTCTACTGCCCTGAAGAGCTACCTCGAACGTCAATGGATTTCCATCATGATTATGCCTGCCGCTCTTTTCCATATCGTGGCCAAGTTATCGCCCGATTCCTTTCACTGCCTTCGACATCTCCTCACTGCAGGCGATGTTGCCAATAAGGCGGCCATGCGTTCTGTTCTTGAGCACAGCCCTCCACAGCATCTTTGGAACACATATGGACCGACTGAGTGCACAACCCTTGTGACAATGCAAGAAGTCGATCTGAAGGAGACAGTGCGTGACCGTATTGGCATTGGGCATGCTGTTGGTGAGATGAAGATTGTCCTCGTGGATCAATCTCAGCAGGTCATTCGCGATGCCAAGCAGCGAGGCGAGATCTGCATCGCTGGGCCTCAACAAACACAAGGTTATCTGAATCCGCAACCTCATGATGAGTCAACATTTATTGATTTCAGCATCCCTGTACTCAATGGAGCTATCTGTCACACGCAGAATGACTGTGGCGACCCTCACAGTCGGTATTACCGAACTGGCGACGTGGCCGAATGGAGAGATGACGGCAGCGGCCTAGATTTCATTGGTCGCAGAGACAACCAATTGAAGCACGGAAGCTTTCGAGTAGAACTTGAAGAGATTGAAAGAAATCTCCTCGAAAGCGAACTTGTCCAATCTGTCATTGTCGTGAATCGGCCAGCCCCAGATTCGGCTGGTGTTGCGGTTCTAGTCGCGTTCGTCGTGCCATATGATAAAGCCACTACCAAATCGCAAGACCTGATATCGTTTGCCCGGAGCACACTCCCGCATTATATGGTCCCTGATAGATTTGAACTCGTTGAACATCTCGCTGTGGACTCGAGAGGCAAGATTGATCGTCGTGCCTTTTCGGAGAGCCTCCCTGAAGCGGGACCAAACATCTCCAGTTCAATCCTCACAAATGGGAATGATTCCTTTTCATCAACAAAGGCTACACTGAAGGCTGTGTGGGAGCACATACTGGGCGTTTCGCCTGTCAATGACGATGACGACTTCATGGCCCTTGGTGCCACCTCACTCCAAAACGCTGCCCTTATCGCTCGCATCAAGAAGCATTTAGGGCGCCTCATCTCCATGCATGATCTGTACTGCCACTCGCGCTTTGCAAGTTTGCTTCACTTTCTCGAGAGTGACGCAGAGTCCATCACTGCACCTAATGATGCGGATAAGTGGGTCAAGGACGTCGACATGGTGAATGATATCGAGGAGACACCTAACTGGGAAGACCCAGATGAAGGTAAAATCTTCTTGACTGGTGCGACTGGTTTCGTCGGTGCTTTTCTACTCGACGAGCTTCTGCGTCACCCAAATGTTAAACAGGTCGCTTGCCTGGTTCGTGGCAAAACAGAGGTCGAAGCTGCTCGTCGCCTGCAAGCCAATATGCAAAAGTACGATCTGTGGCCTGAAGATTTTGCTTTGGCAACCAAGATCATGGTCTTGCCAGGGGATATCACGAGTCGAGATCTCGGTCTGGGATCGGCCAAGTTTGACTGGCTTGCCAATTGGTCCAGCATCATCTTTCACCTCGCTGCCAAGATCAACTTTTGCGACTCATATCATGAGCACTATGATACCAACATCCTTGGAACTCGGAACATGCTCCGTCTTGCTGCTCGAGGGCGACGCAAGACATTCCACTACGTCTCTAGCATCGATACATGGGGTCAGACAGGGTATTTCTTGGGGACCAAGAGAGTCCTGGAAGACGAACCTCTCGGTCCTCATATTCAAGGCGTGAGGTATGATGTGGGCTACTCTCAGAGCCAGTGGACGGCTGAGGGAATGGTACGACGCATGAGAGATCGAGGCTATCCAATCATCATTTATCGGCCTGGCTTCATCATTGGCCACTCTGTAACGGGGGCCAGCAATCCCAACGACCTAGTTTCACGACTCATTTCCAGCTGTATCAAACTTGGTGCATGGCTCAAGATCGATCTTGATCCCGCGTATGTTACAGTTGACTATGTTGTCAAGGCTATGTTACACATTTCACGTTCACCAAAGAACATCGGCGAGTCATATTGCCTTGTTGCGCCACAGCTTGAGGAGTCAGTGTCTGTGAACAAGACTTGCTCTCTTATCTGCCAAGCAGGCTACAAAGTGGAACTCACAAACTATCCTGACTGGATTGCACAATTATCTGAAAAGATACTTCCTGATGATCCTCTTGCACCTGTCATGCCGCTGCTGGAAGAAAAGGTCTTGGGCAATTTTACAAGACTTGAGGTGAGCCAGCACTCTCCGATCTATGACTCGAGAAATGCTATCAAGGCTCTTGCGGGTAGCGGGATTCATTATGTTACACTGAGCCCGGATATAATCAAGCGGTACATTGCATTCTGGAACAAGAAGGGGTTTTACTCTATTTAACTTAACTTCTATAACTAAGTCTGACCTCCACTATATGATTCGCGTTATGCGATTTGGTTTGTGAAGCTTTACGGGAACTGAGGGTCGTTGTTTCGCTGTGAACTGGATTTTAATATGTAATAATCTACTTAAATTATTACTAATCCTATAATAACCTTACTAATTACTACCTAGACTTCTAGTATATATATATATTTA
>JAAOAT010000705.1:0-13611 GCA_013186855.1 Fusarium ramigenum | reverse complement strand
GAAGAGAATATATTATATAGACGTTGATGTGAATACATCGATATCTATTTATTGGGTAGATATAATAGATAGAGTGCTTACTCGGCTGAGTGACCGGTCAGATCGGCCGTTCTATTGCTTACAGATACTCTTTTAGAAAGCAGATGACATGGTTAGCCATGGAGGATCCTGCGTCTATTCTATCATATCGACATCCAGTATTTAGGTATACGCACCTATCACGAGTTTACTATAGTAACAAGTTATAATAAGGCACAATACTCACCATTTCTGCAGTTTATGTTCAATCCCATCCACTATATCGGTGTAAACTGAGCTTTGGTGGTCGTCGGCTAAGCTCTTACCCACATCACTTACACAGCAAGTAGACTACCCTGTAGCCCATCTCTGGACATCAAAGATCTTGATACTTTAACCAGTCTGTTGTCTGAAATGAACTTTCAAAGGTCTATCCATGCTTATAGTGGAAATTATTAAAATATCGTTCAGTCTCAGAATCCATTCCAATTGTGATAAAGCTGCTCAAATATTACAGCCTGACATCTGATGATACTGCTGGGCTCGCGGTAATTTCGACAATGATTTTCAGATCTAGTCAGCACCATAAGGTAGGTAGTTACAGACATGGATACTTTGCGCCTGGAAGCCTGAGGAGATTATCTTGTATCCTTACGCGGTCTCGTATCACTGACATGCACCAGTGCTACAGCGCATTGATCAGATGGACCTCGTGATGCCTCAGCCAACTTGGACTGATAGACCGAGTCGTCATGATTTAGATAGCCCTCTTCAACGTTTACCACAATGCCACTTTATGATATCATGAATCTAAAGTACATCGATTGGCTCCTACGCCAACACAAATGCCGAGTGTGGCTTTGCCCAAGTTAAGCTTGCGCATTGCTTGTTTCAAGGCTGTTGCGAACTGAGTTGACAGCTAATATGGGCATGTCAGGGACCAGGTCAGTTCTGGACGAGCCTGCATCTCGATTGTTGATCGGATCGTTATGCTAGTCCTCAATGGGTCAATATACGCGATGCCATCCATGTCGTTTGCTGATTTCTGTAGACCAGTCTTGAACAGAGGATATTGACTATCAATCCAAATATTGGGATTTAGGGTAGACGATTGAGTAGGCGTAATTACAGTTACGCCTCCTTCAAGTCAACATACGGTGACACCGACTGGCTCAGTCGGAAAAGAAGAAGATGACGAATAGACGATAAGGAAGAGAGGAAATAATTTTATTGTTCCATGAGTTGTAAAAGAATGTTCCAAATGCTACCCCCAAAGGGCTTAGTCCTCGTCAACTACAACGTTGTTCCAACAGCTTGGCTAAACTTCTAACGTTAATTCCAAGCTACTGTACACGAGAAGGATTCTTCAGAAATCAGCCCATTCACAGCTCGTCTACAGAAGTTCTCACATTAGTCTCGAAAGAAGGTCTCAATTAGGTTGAGGCTACGCCAGCATACGCGTGGCCAGCTCCTCTTAGACGGAGGCGTCGGTCCAACCTCCCGACGGGTTTATTCTTAGGCGTCGCCCGAACTGGCCTGTTTACGGCCTAGTGATCGCCGCGAGAGCTTTTCAGCCAGGGGCCGGGCGTTGGTTTCATGTGTCAGTGGCAGTTGGAGCAGATGTCATGACAGAGGATCGTGGCAGTGCAGGCGGCTTGGCATGAGAGGAGCTTCGCAAGCTCGTCCAGGGAGTGTCCCTGTATACGTGCGTCGGAGGATTCTTATTGAGGCCGGCTAATCGTATTGAGATGTTCATTGGGGTAATTGGAAAGATATTGCAGTTGAATTAGTGATTTACGACCATTGTTTCGTCCAAAGCTGGGGTCAGTGATTATCAATTCGACCTTGGGCCGCTATACGTCACCTCAATTAGAGTGCATGTTTTAGGGCGTTCACCTCAACGACAGGGCATCCACTTATACGACAACAGGCCGAGAACAAAGTGTAATTTACATTGAAACATTAGACAGTCTACTCTGCCGAAGTTACCGATGGCTTCCTTGAGATTTAAGGCCAGTAGAACAGGTCTATAATGCAATTGAACCTTGAAATCAAGACTAAACACAAGACATCAGGTATCATTGGAGGCTCCATCCAGCGAAGTACACGATGTGACACCCAGACGTGTGTGGGGTGTTGCGGCTGTGGCTTAGTGCACACACAGTGGGGTATCACAGCCTTCAGGCTTCCCCCCGGCTTCAGGCATATTCTGTAACACTCCACTAAGAACCGCCTCCGACTGGACATCACCTCGAGACAAAAGGCGAGGCCACTGCACTCGGTCAAGCCAGGAAGTACCGGCCTCAATTGTACAATTACAATATCATCGCAGCCTTGTGAGGGGTTGACTTCCATTCTTCTCAAACCACGCATCAACATCCATCTCATTTTGCATTCTTTCAACTACAACAACAAACAGGCATTCATTATTTGATACCCAGTACAACGCCGCCATATTTACAGCATTTCAAATCGAGTCTGCAGCCGTCTTCCAACAGCTTATATCATCATCGACTCGTCTATTTACCAATTCAAATGATATCCGCATCTTGAAATGAATTCCTCCACGGTTAACGCCCGGCAGAGGCGCATTATCGAATTATCACAGCAATGGGGTTTCTCTCTACCACCCAATGCCCCTACTCCTCTCACGCGACCACCTCACCCAACCTCTTTCCGAACGCACGGCGATGATGAAGTCGCTGACGGCCTGCTACAGAGGCGGTCCGCTGAAGTCGCACAACTGCGACCTAAGAGTGGTTTGTCGCGAGCATTCTCATCGAGTAACCTGAAAAAGGGCAAACATTGGGATACCAAAGAGATACTGAACGTGTTGAACTCTTGGGTCGACAGTTCAGGCTCGCCCGGTGTAGCCGAATCATTGATTGCGAAATTGGCTGCAGCTGGTGTCGACTTAGGTGGTATGCAGACTCAGAAACAGGGATTATTAAACAGACGAAAAAGCGTCGAACATGGTCTTGATCGAACTCGCCTTCTCAAATCCGCGATTGAACGAGACCAATTAGACATGGTACATGTGCTTATACCGCATGCTGACCCATTGACCCTTGATACTTGTCTTCCAGCTGCGGTAAGAACTAGAAATGCACGAATCGTGGAGGTCCTATTGAGGTATGGAGCAAACGCATCAAACACTGCGGAAGGGCAGGATGAATTCCGCAAGGCGTGCTCTGTTCCAGCTTTATCAGAGATCGCATCGCTCATTCTAAGATCCGATGGGCGACCAGAAGAAATATGCACATCGCAAGCGCTTACCGACGCCACAAGAGCACAATGTTTCGACACTGTTCTACATCTGAGTCGCTCCACCGCAGACGGGAACTACAACAACGCTGAAGCTCTCAAGATCGCTATCAACGACCAAAGAAGAGATATCGCAATGGCAATTGCCACAGGAAACAAGCCACCGCAAAGTCCCGGCCTTGATGAGGCTTTCGAGCAGCTCATGAACAACACAGAATTAGAACCACGGTCGAAGCTTGACTTTGCTGAGCTTCTGCTTTGCTGCGGCGCCCAGGGACCTATACTGGAAAGATCGCTTGAAGTGGCCTGCGAGACACAGTTCTTTGAGATGGCTGACCTTTTGGCGCGTTATGGAGCTTCAATCGAGCACAACGACGCTTCTGCTTTGAAAACCGCCATTTCAAAAGGCCAAACCAGCCTTGTGGGCTCTCTTCTCAACGGATCGTCCAAGATTGAACCTGCATTGGCGTCAAGTTGTGTCCCTCTGATTCCCGAGCATGCGGATCCTGGAACTCGGCAAAATCTGCTATACTCGCTCCTCAGACGGGGAGCAAATGGCGATGTTCTGAACGATTGCCTCATTCTAGCTGCCAAAGCTGGGGACGTTCATTCTGTAGAACTTCTACTCAACCCTCACTTTCGCGAGCCACCAAGTGGAAAGCAAAACGGGCAGGTAAAACCGCGCATCTCTAACCGTCACGCTGTCGCATCGCCTGATTACCAGAACGGAGAAGCCCTGCGTATAGCAATCTTAGCGGGCAATGCAGACATGGCAGCCAAGATCCTCTTCGCGAGACCCTCGAACGAAACACTTACCGCAATATTTCCTCTAGTTAAGAGCCTACCCCCGACGGATCGATATCGTATGGTTGAGATGTTTCTCAGGGGAGCTTTAACCGGCCCAGCTTTGCACAAGGCTCTTCAAGATGCAATCAGTGAAGACCCTTCCCAGAGAGATGACGCCCTGATCAACCTTTTACTGAAGTATAATGCGGACATCAACTATGACGATGGTGCTGGACTCACACAGATCATAAACCAGATGGACCTGGGGTTATTCACCACCTTGATGCAAAACGCTTCTCCCCAGACAGCATCTGCGCATGTCAACAATGTGATGAGTATCGATAACCACCAAATCAGGTACGAGATGATGTCAATGCTGTTTAATGCAAGGGCGAGTGTCGCTGGACAACAGGTTGCGGAAGCTCTCCTGGCGAATATATCGGAAACACCTGTTGACATGTCTCTTCTTCGACTTATCCTTGAACAGGGAAGGCCAGACATCAATGGCCTTAATGGCCATATTTTGCAAAAAGCCGCTCAAACCCCTGACCCCAAGGTTATTGATCTGATCCTGACTTTGGGCAAACAAAACCATGACACCATCTCTGTTTGTCTTGAAGGACTAGCAAAAATCCCATCAAGCGAGAACAAAGCTTGGAAACTTGATGTCATCTTGACTAGATCCCCCAAGAAGATCAACCTGGATGCAATGCTTGTGCATGAAGTCCAGACTCTTATCGAGGACACATCTGGCAATGCCTCTTTCAAAACACTGCAGAAACTTTTGGACCGCGGCGCCGATGTGAACGCTTTCCAGGCAAGGGCACTATGCAGTGCGGTCAAAGAAGCGAAGGACACGATAGTTGATACCCTGTTCGCTAGTGAGAAGCCACCGACAGCGGCATCACTAGCATTCGCTCTTCCGCAGGCCCTAAAGATCTCGGATCCTATGACCCGCTTGACTTTCACTAAGAGTCTAGTAGAATCTGGAGCCTCCCCTCGTGAAGTCAACAGGGCATTGATTCACGCTATTAGCCATTTCACCACAGACGTCGCTTTGATCTGCGTTCTAGCCACTTATGCTGATGCGTCTGATGGAGAAGCCCTTGCATTAGCTGTTACCAAAGAGTCAGTCGAAGCCTTGGATCTCCTTCTCTCACAGCTCAAACATACGGATGAGACCAGAGATTCTTGCTTGGATCAAGCGATGAAGATCGCAGACTGGACAGTTCGTCTTGATATCTGCAATCGTCTGGCAAAATCTGGCGTTTCATCTCAAGCAGCCTCTAACGCTCTGCTTGTCGCGGCGAGGGATGGTGATCTGGAACTTGGAGATGTTCTTATTGCCCACGGTGCCAGTATTTCCACCAACGGAGGCCAAGCTATCATTGAAGCATGCCGTGGTGGTTCTGTTGAAGTTCTTGATGTGCTTCTCAAGTCTAATGCCGATACTCAGAAGTTGACATTGGAGCGTGGATTCCAAGCTGCGACTGAGGTTAGAGATTTGAATAAAAGAGCAATGGTCTTTCAGCGTCTCCTCAAGAGGGGTGTTTCTGGAGAGGTTGTCGACATCCAGCTCGTTTCAGCTGCAAAGTACGGCGAAGAGGGTCATGAAGTGTTGCGTGTTTTGCTGGCAGCGGGTGCAGACCCCAACTACAGTAACGGCGAGGCAGTTGTGGCGGCAACCCGAAGTGCCTTTGTTGGTAGTCTTGAGTTGCTGTTGGGATTGTGGCACGAGGGCGGTAATCAGGTAAGTCTGACATGTCGTTTGGAAATGCTGTAGCTAACGTGCTTGTAGAAAAAGGCATCGCCTCCTACATTGGTTAGGGCCATGAAGGCAAGCTGGAAGCTTAACCAAGATACCAGGTTGCATATAGTCCAAGACCTGATGAAAGCAGGCATGCCAGCTGTGGACGAAGTCCACATTGCCTTGAGTAAGGCAGTTGGGGAAGACGAACCTGACGAAAGACTAATCCAGGTCTTACTTGACTCTGGAGCATCACCGTTCACAAACGGTTGCTTTGCCCTTACCCAAGCTGTGCAAGGCGTCAAGGTTGCGGCACTAGATCTTCTCCTGGGCAGTAAGATCGACGAGGATGAGATACTCAAGCTTTTCGAAAACGGATTCTCAGAGACACAGTTCAGCACATGGTTTTCCCCGAACGGTCTAGAGGTTGCAAAAATGCTTCTAGCTAAAGGGGCTAAGGGAGTGGCTGTCAGTAGTGCTTTGGTACAGGTGATGAAGAAGAGCACGGACGAGACTGAACCATTGGCGGATGAGTTTGTTGACTTGTTTGTCGCTCATGGTGTCGATATTGACTTTGAGAATGGGGAACCTCTGATTTGCGCAGCATCAAAGGGTAATGCCCATTGGACAGAAAGGCTGCTTGCTTGCAAGCCATCACCACAAACTCTCACGCTTGCTTTTGAGCGTGTGTTTGATACGGCGAGGTCACCTGATGAGGTGCTCAAGCTGTTTGAACTATTTTCGGGATATCGCGATGGAGAAGTCGGGCTGGATGTCATGACGCGGAGTGCTGGGTCGGATCCGATCCTCATCAGGGCGATTTCGCAGTATCCTAGGTCGACCGAGCTATTGCAGGTGTTGTTGGATGCTGGTTTCTATCACGATCAGACAACAACGTATCGTATCCACGACAGCGTGGAGGAGCCTGAAGAGGTGACGGTGCTCGCCTGGGCAATTGCTCAGCCACAAAAGAAGGTCAGCTCGGCACTGATTAAGATGCTGATCGAGCGTGGTGGTATGTATTTCATCATTATTCATTGCAAGCTCATCTCTAAAATTTATAGCGAACGTCAACTTCGAGACAACAATCAGCCGAACCACCCCCCTTATGATCGCTATCCAAGCTCGCCGACCCGATATAGTTAAGGAACTACTTATCGAAGGAGCGAGTGTTGATATTACCGATGCCATGGGCAGAACACCTCTTGCGATGGCCACCGATATTGGCGGTGAGCTGTCGACTCGCATGATGGGAAACTTACTAGCATTTGACCAATCGAAGGATGATGGATCACTACATAACTCTGCTAGAGAACTCAACTTTGCAGCAGTATCAGTCCTAGTGGAACATGGTCACCATCCTGACTTCCCTAGTCCACTACACGATGGAAGATCTGCTCTTGGCGAGGTCTGTCGCCACGGAGCAGGGTCTGGAAAAATGACTGCAGACGCAGAGAAGCTCATGCAGAAGGTGATGACTTTCTTGATTGACGCTGGCTCGGACTTGACCTTGCAGTCGCATGGGAAGTCTCTGCTTCTTCTTTGCTTCGACTCTGCAGACCCTATTGTCACTACTCGCAGTTTCTTGAAGGTGGCTATGTGGAAAGAGATCAACAAACCGTTTAATCATTACACTGATGGCGAGTTTACGTATTCTCCGACAATGTACGTCAGCAAGGTGATGCCCGAATCGGATACTCGAGACCAGCTTCTCAGCCTTCTTCGAGCGAATCGAGCAGTGGATGTATACTACGCAAACTCTGGAGACCAGCCTGACGATGCTGTCGGTCTTCCCAATGATATGGTAGTCCAAGAACGTGAAAGAAAGGCCAGATTACGACGAATCGCACTCGAAACTGAAGACCATGCTATTGCACTCGCACGAGCAAAGGAAGTGGCCAGTGTGGAGAGGGAGATCTGGAATCATAAAGCGGAAATCGAGGATGCCCGTCGTCGCAGACTCCACAACGAAGATATCAATGCAACACGACAAAAGGCTGATCTTGAAGAAACGCTCTTCCTAGCAGCTGTCAAGAGACGACAGCTGGAGCAGAGCAAGGTCACGCAGTCCAGCCTCGAGCGTATTCAACAAGTCGCCGCAGCTGAACTCATAGCCGAAGAGACCAGACAACAGAAGATGATTGAGTGGGAATCTAAATTGAACTCTGAACGAGCCGGTAATGCACAAGCACTTAGTAGTCTACGCATCAGTGAGCGTGAAGAGTTGGAACGCATCGAGCGAGGCGCAGATGAAAGAGTCAAGAGGAGACTCGAGGCGCAGAAAAAGTTGGTCGAGACACAGGAGAGATTGGCAAAGAGACTTGCTTCAGGACCTGGAGGAGGAGCAGATGCCAGGAGACAGATTGGATTCGTGGAAGAGATTAATTAACCCTTCTATATTCAGCATTAGCATCACTGGCAGGCTCAGGGGACTAGGCGTTAGGTGATTTTGTATTCAGATACCTCTTATAGCTTATGATGAGATGACCTTTCTTTTTCTCCAAGACTAAAACTTCTCAGACATGATCCCGAAATGATGCGACCATGTTTTGTCGGCAAATGTTTTCTTTGCTTGCTCCATGATACTCTGTTGCTCTGATATACTTTTCGTTAACGCCCTTGATGCCATTCTGTGCCTCTCTTCTCTCTCCTCTCTGTCCTTGCTCTCCTGCACCCTTTTAAGGCGACGTTCTGCCTCTTGTCGTTTCTGCTTCTTCTTCTGCAGCTCGCCTTCGATACGGCGCAGTCTCGACTCCATTCTGTTGATGTTGCGCTCCTGTCTGCTGAGGGACTCGTGTAGCATGTTGTTGGTAGACTCTAGATCCCTGGCGGTGCGTTCAAGCTCGTCGACAGAATCACTCAGTGTTTTGATGGTGTCATGGGTCGCTTCGGCGGTGGTATTGATCTTGTTGAGGGTGGCGATGAACTTGGGGAGCAAATCATTGATGGTGGGTTGGGAAGACATCTTGTGATAATAGAGGTGATGAGTAGTATAGCTGAGGAGTGCTGCTACAGAAAGGACCTGAGGTATAAGAGAACTGTGGGTAGGATGTGTTGGTGATGATGAAGAGAGGAAAAGAAGAGGATCAAGGGATGGAGGACAGACCTCCTTATATACTTACTGATGTTGCCAAAGTCTAATGGTTCTTTGGTATTGCCAGTGGCATAGGCAATGAAGTATATATGGTCAGACTGCTTTATGATTTGTCGTTTATAATCAAGCTTTATACTTCGTAGGGCAGCACGCCCAGGTGATATACGCACAAAAGCTTAACAGCATTTTAGAACTTTGTGGTCGTCTTGTCGTTGGCGAGTGCACAGAGAATACATACATTTACCAAGTAACTAAGCCATATTGAAAGAATAAACGAGTATCTTGTTCTTCAGTTGGATCTCCGCCAACTGATATCATAGTTGTACAGATATAGTCCCTAAACTCCATACCGACTGATGACCGTAACACGCTTTAGCAAATCCACAGCAATGATAACATACAGATATAAGCAACCCTTCCAGCCATAATCCCGAACAACAAATATCATCGCCAAATAATAGTACACCTGTATAACTTAATCCTTTCGGGCCATCTTGATAGAATCAGCACCAGTTTCCACAACGCGGAACGCATCAGCATCGCCCTGTCCACTCGCAGCCTTCTCATAAGCCGCTTCACTTCTATCACATAGAACGTCGAGATCAGCATCGCTGAGGACTTCTTCACCCCCTGAGGTCTTGTACACCTGACCATCCTTCAGAAGCAGAGCGCGGAGCGACTCAGGGTCAATGTCTTCGTGGAGATCCATCTTTTGACCCATTGACTTGAAGTTACCCTTCTTGATGACGAGCTTCTCAAGTCGACGCTTGGCGTCGGCGGAGTTGAGGAGGTTTTCCTCGACTGTGTCCTTGGTAGCAAGTCGGAATACGACGACGGGACGGGTTTGGCCGATACGATGGCAGCGGTCTTGAGCCTGAAGATCCTGTTGGGGATTAAAGTCTGAGTCAAATAGAATGACTGTATCCGCCGAAGCGAGGTTGATGCCCTGACCACCTGCGCGAGTGGAGAGCAAGAAGATCTTGTACTCGGGATCGCTGTTGAAGTCGGCGATTTGAGTTCGTCGACTTTCCTGCGCGACAGAGCCATCGATACGACAGACTTTCCAGCCACGGAGTTCACGGCAGTAGTCTTCGAGAATGTCAAGCTGAGTTGTGAACTGAGAGAAGATGAGGACTTTGTGATCGTCTTGGAATAATCGAGGGAGTAGACGGTCGAGGAGAAGCATTTTGCCGGAAGCGGTGACTATGGAGTCGTTGACTGGTAGGTCTGAGGCGATCCATGGGTTGTAGAAGTTGTGAGGTGAGTTACAGACAAGTCGTAGCTGTGCTAGGGGGTTGCCGAGCTTCTTCTGACCAATCTGCTTTTCTGTCTCATGTTAGTATATACTTGAACAGTAAAGGGGTAAACTTACTAGCAAGCTCAAATGCTGCGGCTCGTTCACGCTCCTCTGGCGTCATCGGCACTTGATCATTCAAGTCCTCATCGTCAGAGACCATCTCCTTAGCCAACTTTGCCTCAAACTCATCATCAGACATCTTCTCCTCATCAGAACCAGCATCTTTGTAGCTCCTTGTCTTTCTCGATCGTCCACGCGTGCTCAATGGTGTAGACTCCCGAGTGGACTTGGCGCTCTTTGGCTCTGGCTCCAAAGTGGCACCCTTTCGTTTGCCTCCAGGCTTGGGTGTGACAGGTGCTTCTTCAGGCTTCTGGTTCTTACGTGGTCTGCCGCGACCGCGCTTAGCCATCATGACCGAAAAGGCATTGGCTGCCGGCTGCTCTGGTTCGACCTGCTGCTTACGCGGGGATTCACGAACAGGGAGTGTCATAGTGTTTGGAGCCGCGACGCTGCTTGACCGAGATGACTTGGTGCTTGCTTCGGCTGATCCGGTGCCGTAGATCTTTTCACGCACCTTGTCCTCCAGATATTGTCTGGTATCGACTTTTTTGTTGGTAAGCACGTTGTAAAGATCTGTCTGCTCCTTTGTCATGGGAGCGAAGAGTACATATTCTCTCTTTTTGGGGAGGTAAGCAGCAACATCCTGTTTGATACGTCTGAGAAGCATGGGCTGAAGAATGAGGTGAATCTTCTTGACAAGCTCTTGCTTCTTCTGATCAGCGATGAACTCCTCTGTACCCTGCTCATCTTCGAGATCAGAAAAGTCAAACCAAGATTCGAACGCTTCCCAGTCTGTGAAGATGTTGGGCAACAGGAAGTGGAGTAGCGACCATAGCTCTTTGAGGTTGTTCTGAAGAGGCGTTCCGGTAATGAGAAGACGAGTTGCAGATGAGAACTGACGAAGCTGTTGGAACAGTTTGGCGTCTGCATTCTTCATGCGATGGCCTTCATCCTAAGACTCATGTTAACTAGGCGTAAGTGAGAGTGAAGTAATGAGACTTACAATGATGATAAACTCCCAGTTGATCTTGGACAAGTTGTGCTGATCTCTGAGAACCATCTCATAGGATGTGCACACCACAGGGAATTTTGTGGTGGGACGGCCAGCCTTGAGATGCTTCAGCATTTTGGTCCTGAAGATCTTCTCACGGTCATCTTTGTTGCCGTGATACATGATGACAGGGATAGAAGGCGTCCATTTTGTGAACTCATCCTCCCAGTTTGATAGCGTACTCAGAGGAGCAACGATCAAATGAGGACCGAGATAGTTCTCCTGCTCACGAAGCAGCGCAATCAAGGCGATGGTTTGAACAGTTTTGCCTGGAATGAGTCAGTACTCATGAGATGCTCATAAAGTGAGGCTCACTTACCAAGACCCATCTCATCGGCTAAGATACCGGACATGCCCTGAGAACAAATCTCATACATCCATGTGAGACCTTCAAGCTGGTAATCTCTCATAGTACCGTTGATCATACATTTCGGCTGCTGTGCCATCTCCAAGCTGTGCTCACCCAGCGTCTTGCCATCAAGACTACTACCGACTCGACCCAACACCTGAGTCTTTTTAGTGAGAATATCAGAGAAGGCAGCTGACTTTGCGAGCAGATCATCAAGTTCTCTAGCCTTGGCTTCACGCTCAGACTTTGTCTCGGCCTTCTTCTTTTTCTTCCTTTTCAGCGTCGCCTGTCGTCGCTTCTCCTCGTTTCTCTCATTTTCTAGACGCGCCTCCTGCTCTTCCTTGATGAGCGCCTCATCTGCACCTTCAAGATCATCTTGTTCTTCTGAGGGCGGCGAGCTGGGAACGCTTGTAGGCAACCGTGAATTAGAACGAGCTGAGCTAGAGTTGCTCGGCGACTTGGGAGCCGCCATGTTAAAATGAATATTATAACGATGTGTAAAAGAATGAGTAAACAAGATTATAAAGAATATAAAGAGAAAAAAGAGCGTCAGGGGCCGAGTCGAGCTCAAGGCTTGTTTAGTGGTTTGGGCGATCCGATCCGCTAGTGAGCAGGATGATGTAGTTGACTCGCCTCGAATCGGGGCGTGAAAAAAAAAGAAAGAAAAGGGAGAAGTTTCTCAGGGGGAGTGTAAAAGGGGCAGAGAAAATAGATCGAGTATTAACACTGATTTTAGGGCAAAAAATGACAATTGATTAACAATGTATAAGCTAATTAATTGTGTCGTTTCTCATGGACAATTGTCGTTGCCCGAGTCTTCTTCTTTTGACAATACAAGAGACAAAGGGCGTGATCGCGTAAAGGAGCAAACGCGAGAAAGGGGCGATATCACGAGTTAGCGCGTTACAAGGACACGATAGGACACGCCACAGCCACAGTCTTTTCTCAACGCCACAGCAACGCCTCCCGTTTCTCCCCGCCAATTCAATTGGTGACAAACCAGACCAGAATTACCCCTCCACCCCACCAAGAGAAAATATCAAGACACTCTCAACTCTCTAGCATCAGTTCGAGTGAAGCTATATCGCAAGCTTCATCTCTCATCACAGCCACCCTGTTCGCCCTTCGACTTCTCCGCCAGGCACCCCGAAGCCTCTCCCCGTTGATACCCTTCAGAATGGCATCCTTCGCCTCCCAGACCTACACTCCCACCGAGGAGGCTGAGATCCAGCAATGGCTCACCACCTCGGAGCGTCTCAAGTCCCCCGAGGACAAGTCCACCATCCTCGAGACCCTCAACAATCACCTCTCCAGCCGCTCCACCCTCCTCGGCAGCAAGCCCTCCAAGGCTGACGTCGCCATCTACGAGACCCTCGCTCCCATCGTCGCCAAGTGGTCTCCCGAGGAGCGAACCGGCGAGAAGGGTCATCCCCACATCGTCCGCCACGTCGACTTTGTCCAGAACTCTCCCCTTTTTGGTCTCGATGTCAAGGATGAGAACAAGGTCCAGGTTGATCGGGATAACGTTCTCTACGTGAAGCCTCCCGTTGACGCCAAGGCTGAGAAGGAGAAGAAGAAGAAGGAAGCTGCTGCTGCCGCCGCTGGTGGTGCTGGCGAGGCCTCGCTTGTTGACCGTACCAAGGAGAAGGTCAAGGAGGTTGTTGAGACGGCCAAGGAGAAGATTGCTACCGATAAGCCCAAGAAGGAGAAGAAGGAGAAGGCCCCCAAGCAAAAGGCTGCCCCCGCCCCTGCTGCCCCTCTCTCCCCTGCTCTCATTGACCTCCGAGTCGGTCACATTCTCAAGGCCATCAACCACCCCGACGCCGACTCCCTCTACGTCTCCACCATCGCTGTCGGCGACAAGCCCGGCAACGAGGACTACGTCGAGTACGAGGGTCAAGTCTGCCGCACCGTCTGCTCCGGCCTCAACGGCCTCATCCCCCTC
>JAAOAT010000703.1:0-12683 GCA_013186855.1 Fusarium ramigenum | reverse complement strand
CGGGCGTTGGGGGGAGGGGGAGGGGGGGTAGATGCTGCTGTTAGTGTGCCTGGTCGGGGGAGACGACATGATAGGATGATGACGGCGTGGTAGAATGTTTCAATTGTTGCTGTGATTGTTAGACATGTACTGCATCGAACGGGAGACTTACCGATTAGTGAGCCTGGTACTTTGAGCGCATCGGCGTTGACGATCATGGCCTCGAGAACGGGAAGATCAATATACGCAATCTTATCCAACCCGCTCGCCTCAGCACTCGGTCCCGGACGATACAGCTCAATAACCTGATCCAACCACTGCACCACACTCAGAAACAGCCTAAAGCACGGCGGTCTCTTCCTAATGCACCCATCCAGATTCGCGCCTATATCCCTCTCATGCATAAGACACGGGCGTCCATAAACCGCCGCATTAATCCGATCAACCGCCCAAACCGCACAGAACAGCGTTTCCAGCTCCTCAGAGTTGGGCCCGTCATATCTCAACAAGTGAAGACCTAAAGTTTGGATGTGGTGAATAGCGCGGCCGCCCAGTTGCGCGGGGAGGTCTGCTTCTTCGGAGGAGTTGGGCTGTGTGTACAGAGACAGAAGGATGAGGGCGCGGATGTGAAGGACGCGATCTGTTATGATGCTTGTTTCGAGGATTGCGCGGACGGCGGAGGAGAGGGATTGCATGAAGTCTTGACAGGGCTGGAGATCATCGCCTTTGTTCTGAAGATGGAGATACAGCGCCATGCTTGGGTCTGTAGATGCAGCGAGACAGATGAGTTGTTTCAACACCACACTCGCTGGTTCATCGCCATCCAGCGCAGACTCCGGTATAATCGGCATGACGGGGTGAATCTTTTCCAAATACAGCGCTTTTAATTTGAGATAGTCTTGCTGTGGCGGAAGACACGATAGACAATGCTCTTTGACAAACGGTAGTAAAAACTGGTCCATTATAGGCGGTGGTCGCGAAGTGATGAATTGACTTGCTTGACTGGGATTATTCGACGAAAGCCATATTCCCACATCGCCCTTCTGTGAAGTCTCGCGGATGGATGCTGAACCTGTGGCTTCCATGAACATGCCCTCTGGATTGAGATCCCCCACGAAGCGGGATGATTGATTGGGCGTGCTGCCAGATTCACGCCGTGGAGTTGGGGCAGCGGGACTTGCGTTTGCGGTTGAGTTTGCATATTGGAGCGATGAATCTGGGAGAGCAGTTCTTTGTGTTGGTAAAGGTAGTGATCTGGTAGTGTTAATTCTGAACCAGAGGAGGAGGAGTGGTGGTGGGGTACTCACGTTGACCGGGATGTCTCATCTTCTTCTACGGGAGGCGAGGTCTCATCGACTGCATCTTCAGCATGGACGCAGCGCCTCTACTCAATCAGCTCCCCACTCTCACTCTCACTTATTTTTAGGGAAGTGCTCACCTTTTTCTTGCGACATGAGGCGCATGCGTGCTGGACTTGTTTGCGCTTTACGGGGAGACCACCGCGCGAAGGGTCTGAGGCGACAAATTTGACATGTTTTGAAGGAGTGGGCATTATGATGGCATGTGAGTGAGTAAGTGAGGTGAGTAAGAGGATTGGATGGATCTAAGTTAGCGGATCAAGGTGAAGGACGCGTTTGGTGGTCGGTGAGGAATGGGAAGGGGATTAGTCAGCTCGGTAAGATTTGGTTGGAGGACAACACCATAAGTTGGGTATCACGAGATTTTGGATGGAGTGATTTGTGTAGCAAAAACATGCTTGGTGTGTATTGTCAAAGGTACGATGGGCATGTTGGAGGATGTGAAATGTGACCAATCGGTAGAGGGGGGTCTGGAACCCGAGATTCTGGGTAAGCGCCCAGAAGGAGATTGCGACGGAACTGTAATCGCAGTTTGGGAATGGCTTCGATTGTCCTGCCATTCATGGAGGGAGGGATGGATCTTGGCTGTCAGATCGACCGGGTGGCGGGTCATCCCGTATCAAGACACCCTCATAATAATCATTCACCTCGAGCACAACACAAATACTGAATCTCGATAATTGCAATTCAATATGCAACAACCATTCAACAAAAACAATACATCATCGTCTCACAACACCCGTTGCCCCTTCAATCACCCCCGAAATCTCCAGTGGGACCCCCCAAACAAAACAAGCACCGTGAATGCGCAGGCCCAAAAACACGACCGCTGCCACCAAAAAACATGGCCTGAATTCACGGCCCCATAACAATTCTCCAGCGGCCGTTTTGCGAGACCCTGCATGTAGTGAAATCCATTGGTTCTCGTGGTTTGTGAGTAACTGCGCTAGGCTGGATGGGGGAAAAGGTAAACATTATGCCTGGAGGTCGTGTAAATGATGGCCTGGGGGATGTTTTTGTTATGCTGAGTTGTGTTTTTTTTAAAGGCGAGGGGTTCGCTGTTTTGTTGATTTGTTATTTTATTCATCGCTTGTTTAGTTATTGGACTTGCTCTATTCATATTTATGGTGGCCGCTTTACTTTATGAGTCTTTGTAAACTTGACGTCTCATTCAATTGACATACTCACTCATCATGGACGACATTCATCTCCCCATCGCAATAAGACGCTCCCGTCGCAGCAGCATCAAACCAGAGCCAGACATGCCCTCATCCCCAATGCCCTCCAAGACCCCCAAACGCTCACGACGAGTCCGTTTCTCCGACCCGGGCGCCTCTTCATCCGGCTTAACCCCCATGGTCAACCGCTTCACCGTCGCAACACCCAAACGCCGTCGCCACTCATCCTTACCCGTTCAAACAACCCCAAGCACAATCCGCTCAAGTCCTGCACTCCCTGAAAGCGGTGAAGTTACATTTCTACCACTGCGACAAGTCCTCGACGGTCGCGTGCAGCGCAGAATTCGTCGCAATGGTCTGAGCGAGGAGATGAACACGATTCAACAGGAAAAGCGCCGTCGGAACCAAGAAGCAAAAGATGAAATTGAAAAGTTGAGAAATGAACTAAAAGCGCGTGATCGCGAGATTTATGAATTGCAGAATGCGACTATTGTTATCGACACAGATCGCATTTGGGATCTTGAGAAGCAGATCCAAGATCTTCAAGATGAGCTGTCCAAGAGATCTGGGCGCGCTATGGATCAGAGTAGAGGGTATAACTGGACTCTTGCAGCGCGGGAGAAGTTTTCGCAGGACTTTATGGACATGACGCCTGATGAGGATCACTTTGGGGATGAGACTATGGCGCAGTTCATTTGTAGTACACCTTCGAGGGCGCGGACTTCATTTATGACGCCGCCTGCTACGAGTCCTACTGTGCCTGGGACGCCGATATTTGAACCGATGGATACAACGGCTACGGTTGGTGTTCAGGCTTGTTTGCCGGATCCGAGGCAATTGGAGTTGGAAGAAGAGGTGTCGTCGCTTCAATTGGAGGTGACGAAGTTGACGGATACTCTTGAATCTTACAAGACTCTCAGTGGACGCCTGAGCGGCAAGTTGTCGGACTATACGCCTAGGGATCAGTCAGGACTTGAGGCACAGATTGACGCTATGCTGCAAGCAATGTCCGATAGAACATGTGCTCTCCAAACACTCACATCCTCCATCACAAAACTCGGCTTCACGGGCTCCGACGCCAGTGAAATGATAACAACCCTCATCACCAACTTCCGCGCCGCCCGCTTAGAGCTCGAGTACCTTACCCCCGGAGAAATCACCCTGCCCCTATCCTCTCACGGCGCAGAAGTCCTAGATCTCATGCTTACACGTCTTCGTGACATGGCGAAGCGCGCAAAGGAAGATGAGGATGCTATAGATGAGTATCACGAGATCGAGCTCTCCCTCCGGAAGCAGCTCGATGCAAGAGTTACAGTCATGGATGGACTGAAAGCAGAGATGGGAAAGGCTGAGAAACTTATCAGTGATAAGATTGCGAGGATTAGAGAGCTTGAGGTTGCGAATCAGAGGCTTAAGGGTGCTGTGGATGGGTATATCCGCGATATTTCGGAGCTGGAAGATTTGGTTCAGCGGATGGAGCGTGAAGGTCATGATGCAAAGGATGAGTATGCTGTGCAGTTGGAAGTCAAGCACAAAATCCTCACGCGCAAAGAAGACACCATCGCATCCCTGGAGGCCAAACTGTCATCCGCCCTCTCCCGCTCCTCGGATCTACAATTCCAAATCCAGACTCTTCAAACCAGCCACACCGAGACCATCACAACACTTAACAAAAAGCATGGCTCAGCACTTGCAGCGCGGGATGCAAGCGTCCTCAAATACCGAAGTGAGATCGACAAGCTGAATGAATCTCTGCGCTCAGCACATGATAAAATCTGCGGATTGCGCGTTGAGAACGGTGGTTTGAGGAGGGAAGTTGATGAGGAGAGGGTTAAAGCGAAGGAGGTAATCGATGCGATGAGGGATGAGCTGGAAAGGGTTGTAAAGATGAGTCAGGAGTTTTTGACGCCGCGAATGGAACAAGACTCAGAGGTTGTGAAGGGACAGGGGGTTAGGAGGGTGAGTAAGAGGTTGAGGGGGAGGGATAGTGGGATGGGGTTGTTGGATGAGGAGGAGGAGGAGTTCTTTTAAGGGACAGGACATTCATTGCATTTTCCTTTGTTAGCATACTACTATTTAATTCATATTCATATTGAGAGTGAGGTTGGGTGAGTGGTCGTGATGACTTGCCTTTCTGAGTAAGTACCGATTCGATAGCCGATGAATACCGATCCCCACACCAACCAATCTAATCAATCACTCATAAATTTCATTTTTTTTTAGTTTACTCACCTCGGAATTACCGTCCGAGTTCGGCCGTTCGAAACCGCCGCTTATCAAGATGCAATCTCATCAATAATCTCGCATCCCCAGACTCTCTCACTTCCCCATTCTCACATACCCTCACTCACTACCATATAGTATCATAATGACAATACTCATCCTCCGTCCCGCATTCAAACATCCCCTGCGCCACCTCCAACGGCGCTTCCAATCCTCACCCCCTAAAAAAGACCCGGTCCCTGTACCCGCCACCGTCGCTCCGCTTCCTTTATGGCAGCGCCTGGGTCCTTTGACGACGGCTGTGCAGGCTTATGCGCGTGCGCAGAACAAGAGTCCTTATAAAACGCAGGTTGCGACTGCGGTGGTTATTTACATCGCGGGGGATTTGAGTGCGCAGTATGTTGGTGGGAATGAGTATGATCCTGTTAGGACGTTGAGGAATGCGGTTATTGGGTGTGTTGCTGCTATACCGAATTATAAGTGGTGAGTCTTTCTTTTTCAGTGAGAGTATGAGCGAGGATGGACTCGAGTAGGGGTGAAAAGAGTGAGTGGGTTTTATTAGGATTTTCTAACAGTGGCAGGTTCATGTTCCTCTCCCACAACTTCAACTACTCCTCCCGTCTCCTCTCCCTCGCCACAAAAGTAACAGTCGGCCAAGTCGTCTTCACCCCAATCTTCAACACATATTTCTTCGGCGCCCAAGCCTTATTATCAGGCTGTGACATCCCCGGCACAATCGAGCGCGTCAAAGACACCGTGCCAACCAGTATTATCAATTCCTGCAAATTATGGCCCATGGTCACGGCGTTCAGTTTCTCGTTTTTGTCGATTGGGTGGCGGCCTTTGTTTCATGGTGTTGTGGCGGTTGGGTGGCAGACGTATTTGAGCTTTTTGAATAGGATGGCCGAGGTTAAGGAGAGGGAGAGGCATGAGAGGGAGGGGAAGATGGATGTTGGGCAGAGGGTTGGGTATGTTGTTGCTGAGGCTGCTTGAGAAATTAAGAGATGTTTCTTTTGTTTGGTTGGGATAGACTTGGGCTGAAAGAATAGATATATATGGCGTTTAGGCTGAATAGATATTTCTCTTATGTTACAACTCTGCGAGTTGGAAGATATCTAGCAGCATCATAGTACGGACGGACAGACGAAAAACAGACCTAATTTTCAAATTGAACTTGATGGACGTTGGAGTAACCAGGATGCTTGCCTACCAAGGCTTCAGCGCTCAGAGGGATGCAATATTTCTTGCATAATGAATACAGAGTCACAGACCTTCAAGTCCCTTTCGATAGAGGGTATGTATAATTTACAATGAACAATGGCAGCATGCCCAAGAAAATTTGGAGTAAATCACCTTAGTTGCTCTCAGAAATCACCATGTGTCAAAACCAGTCAACCATCAAAGAATACAAGTTCAATTTCAGGAGAGAAAAACTAAAAGAAAGGTCCATAAACCGGACTAAGTAGAAAGAAAAGCCCGCATCACTGCAATACCGGTCCTAGTGCTTCCAAAGCTTGAAAGCCTGGTTAGCACCGCCATGGCCGTTGTAGGTCAGGAAAGCCGTGTGATTGGCAGTGTTTCCACCAGACAGATCAAGATAGGTCTTGTCGTTGGCGTTGCGGAATCTATCACCTTGTTAGATACTCGTTCAATCATGTATAATTTAGAGCTACTCACCGGACTTGAGTGTTGTCAGTGACGTTGTCGACTGTCGCGCCTTCAAGATCCCACTGAGTTGCAAGGTCAGAGAGGTTCTTGTTTCTCTCACACTGGACGTTGTTTCCGTGTCCTATATTCTTGGTAAGTAATCTATTCTACTCTGTAGAGTTGTGTGCTTACCAGCTGAATAGAGAACAAAGCTGTTGCCGGCGTTCTTGATGATGACGCGGGTGTTGGAGCCAGGAACGGAGAAGATCTCCCAGATCTGGTTGGCGTTCCACTTGTACGTTCCATCGGAACTAACAGCGGTTAGATAAAATCATGGTTTGTTGGTGACGGGTACTTACATGGCGTGGACAGGGGGATTCTGACCACCTGCGCCGTTGAGGTCGAAGAAGACATGACTGTTGCCTCTGGAGCTCTCACTTCGAATGTTGCACTTGAAGCGTAGCTTAGGCTCAGGAACAACAGTAGGAGTAGGAGCAGGAGCAGGCGTAACATGACTCTCATGCATGTGAGTCCTCAACTCCTTCTCCTTTCCATTCGTCTTCTCCTGGAGACTGAGATACGCATTCTCCTTGGTCTCGATGATGTTGTTGAGCCTTCTGATCTCAGCACCCTTCTCACCGATCGTCACACCCCGTTCTTTTGCAAGCTTTTCGAGATCCTTGGCATCTTCCTGGGCCTGTTCTAGCTGGCACTGGAGGTCATTCTTGGCTTTCTCCAGCTTTGCGATGGTCTCATCCTTCTGCTTGTTCTCACTGCAGAGTCTCTCACCCTCTCGCTTCTCAATTTCGAGTTCTGCTTCGAGGATAGCGATGCGAGCAGTGAGAGCGACAATATTGGCAGCTTCGGTCTTGAGGCGAGCCTCGGCGGCTTTAAGATCAGTTGTCGTCTGGTCAAACTTCTTCTGCACCTCAGCCTTGGAAGCTCGCTCATATTCGATCCGGGCAGCCAGTTCCACCATGGCCTTGTGGTCCTCAAGGTCATGATTCTTGCTCTTGGCGAGGTCTTCGTCTCTCTTCTTGAGATCAGCAGCATGGGCGGCTTGGGCGTCGGCGAGTCTCTTGGTCAGATCACCGGTCTTGGCCTTTTCGACGGTGAGATCATCGATGAGCTTCTTGATCTCCTTTCTGAGCTCGCTGTTCTCGGTAGTCGCGGTGTCGAGCTGCTTACTTCGAGCATGGAAGTCGGCATCGAGGGCTTTGAATCGCTGCGATCATTAGCCAACGGTAACCAAGTCAATAGTCGGTACTTACCTCCTCAGCATATTTGGCTAGATAACCAGCCTGATCGGCAAATGCAATGGTATGTCGCAGAGTGTCGATAAGGTTCTTGGGGAAGGGCAGGGGTCCAAGAATGCGAGGGAGAGACGGCTGAGGTTGGGGGAGACGGACTTCAACCTCGGTCTTCTCTGGAGGAGAATACTCTGGAGGGTTCCAGTCACTGAATGGCGGTCAGCATTGAAATGAGTCGGTGTTGTTAGACTTACTGAGAGTGGCGATCAATCAAGGCGGACAAAGTGTACTCGCCAAGATCCTGGTTCGCTTCAGGTCCTTTCATGTGGACAGCAAGCTTCTCCGTCGTCTCATCCCAAGTACACGTAATATCATAGTACGAGTGATAGGAGAACTTGACGCCTTTTCCAGCACCAGAAAGCATCTTCTGGGACTCAGCGCGGAAGGACGGAGACTTTTCAGTGCCAGTATCATCATGAGTCCACTGCCAAAGCGAAAGAACAGGCTTTCCTTCACCAAATCCCTCGGGGACGATAAGAATGCTCATCTCGTCGCTGGCATACTTGGACCACGAAATCTTGCCAGTCCAGATCCTAGCAGCGCCAGTGGCCTGCTCGCCCTTGGACTGCCAGATACGCTTGAACGACATGCTGCTCTTGGCGCCAGCCGGGTTCGACATGACAACATCGAGCTTGCCGTAGATGTCGCGGGAGGTGATCTCCCAGCTGTAGTAGGAAGCCTTGGCAGTGAAGGTATCATCGCCACTGGGAGCCTTGGAGACTTTTTCAATGGCTGACTTTTGGAAAAAGTTGGCCTTCTTGGTGCCCTGAGCGTCTTTGGTCCATTGGGAGAAGAGGTAGGCGGTGTCGCCGACGCGGACTGGACCGTCTGGCAGGATTATAACGAAGGTCTCGTTATCTCCGTAGGGCTTCCAGTCAAGGCGGCCTTCGTAGACGAACATTTTGAAGAGTGAGGAGATGAGGTTGTCAGAGAAGGATAGACGATTAATTGATAGGATTGGAGAGTTGTTGATGAGAATTTTGAAATCTGAGAGAAGTAGAGCAACTATATATAGTTAAATATTCAACTTGGTCGTGCGCAAAATGCTCAATCAAGGCATCGAATTGAGTTGAAGAGTCTATGGACACCATATTCCGACCCAAGTCCGTTCCCTCTGGAATTGACTTCAATAAATTTCTGCATGTCTTTGCCTATCACCAGCTGAGAAGTCCTGTGGCTATCTGAACATGAAGACACGATAATTGCCAATTTACAGCAAACGTCAGAAAATGAAGTCTAAGCGCCATCACCTTCAGCACATTTCACAGCGTGCGTATTTTGTGATATCCAACGCCTTGCCGCTGTTGAGGGATGGTTATGGCGATTTAGACCCAAAGGAGATATGCCCCCGGAACATGGCTCACGAGTGTCGCGCCGTCGGAATTTCAGCTGATGCTCTTTGATGTTCGTGGCGGCGACTCGGCAGTCATGTAATTCGTCTCTAAGCGGGACACGAAAACACTCCAATACCCTAGATCGATCTGGGCCCTGCATGTCGCTCCGGGCCGACCCCTCGAGTTCTGAAAATGGAAATCTCGCGGGGAAGTGGAGAGCTGATGGTGCTGTTTCTGGCGGGCTGAGCTGAGACGTGCAGGAGGAATGTAAATAGCGTGTTCGCTATCACCTCTGTGACTAGCGCTGTGGCTTGCAGAGAACTGCAGCCAGAATACTGCGATATTGATTCCTACAAGGAAGCAATTTCGTCTTAGAAACAGGCAACATACAGATCAGATTCATGGCAATATTTTGAACTAACATAGCCCGGATATATTTGGTGGCAATCTCCCACAGCATGGCCGTAGGTTGCTGATAAACAACATCATGATAACTTGAATTGCATTTCAGGCTTGAACATGGCTTTGCAATTGCTTGATTTATATTAGTTATAGCCATTTTCTCAAACTAACTGACTCAATCTCCAACTTTGACACGATGAAATGGTCTGTTGATATATAATGTTAATTTTCGGTGGGTGAGTCAGGTGTAGGGTAACCTTGTAGCACATGCAAGACGTCGTGGGGTTGAAATTGAAAAGGGGTAGTTGGAACCAGTTCAACTTGGAGCAATTGTGAATAAATTGCCAAAGCTACGTTTTACCCATGAGTCAAGTTGAGGAAAACTTGTCACGTTGCTGACGTGGCAAGTCTTCAAGTTGAACCAGTTTTGCCACCGGCACCCTCGTGTTGGTTGAGTAATTTCCAAAACCCAACTACGCGATGATTGAGCTTAAGAGTCGGCGTCTCGATTCAGGTGTGAGTAAGTACAGGAGTAAGTCTATTATATAAATATACAGATGAAGAATTAAAATCACCAGTCCTAAGTGAACTTGTTTAGATCGCAAGCCTGGACAGTCGACCCCTCTAGACCAGGAATAGACTTCCCACTCGGCGTCGTCACCGTCAAATCACTTACACCACAACCACCACCGTTCGCCCAGAGATACGTAAACGGAATAGCATCGCCCTTGTTCATCTGAACATCATACGACCCTGACTTCCACAGCGAAGAATCACCTCCAGTTCGCGTCCCCTCAATAGCCCACGCACCGGAATCCCACGTATACGCTGCGTCCTTGACCCAGAGGTAACCCCAGTTATCAATGTCATCAGGAATAGAGAACGTATAGGTTCCCGTCTCTTTGGCGTAGAAATATGCGTTGAAGAGGACTGCTGCCTGGGAGGCGTCGAAAGTATCACTGCTGCCGAGCGTCAGAGTGTCGCAGGTGACGAATTGGAAGGACTGCGCGTTGCCTGACGATAGCACGGGTTTGTTTTTGAAGTAGTTGGTTCCGAAACCATCATCGTAGAGGTTGGCGTCGAAAGGGCAGTTGAACCGTCGGTAGGCGATGTCATTGTTATCAGCAAAGGTAGTCTCGACGACCCAGGCTGTGACGGTCGGGGTCTCAGTAAGGGTAGTGTGTGCCGTAGGTTCTTCAACATCAAGACAGGAGCAGATATCAGAGGTCTGAGCCTCAGTCCAGTCAGAAGGTATCGCTTCAGGGACCTCGATTGCGTCCTGGCCACGCTTGTCTGGTTGTGTACTGCCTGTGTCGATAGTAGGGACTGGCGCAACGTAGGAGTAAGCCGTGTCAAGGCATGTAATGGTCTCGATCGATCGTGTCGATGTGACTGTAACCTCCGACAACTATCAAAATATTAGTACAAGCTCTCAAAGCATGGAAAGCGGGACTTACCCCAGTATTGGTCGTTGTAGGATCGAATGTTGCATAGTCAGTGCTGCGAGATGCAATCAGTCAACGTTCAAGGTTCAATGAGGTAAAGGAGCCTACATGGTATGCGTGGTCATGGACAGGTAGCTGACACAAAAGGGAGAGGCGACTGGGTCAAAAGCCAGCATTGAGATGACATAGGCATTGTCGTAGCAGAACTCGGATGTGGATGTTGGCGCGGCGGTTGTATCAGTGGTTGTGCCCTCGGTCGTAGTATGCTGAGTTGTCGATGGTTCAGTGGTGACACCGCTGGTGGGCTCCGTAGTACCAGTCGTGATACCCTCAGACCCAGTTTTGGATGTAGAGAGACCTTCAGAAACAGATCCAGAACTGGACAGCAGGGAAGCCAACGTGGTGGAACCCCCAGACGTGACGGTCTCAGAGCCGATGGTCACAGAAGTGGATGCCTCTGTACCAGAAGACCCTGAAGTAGCAGTACTGGTCGCATCTGAGACTTCAGCCGAAGCAGTTGTAGAAGGAATGCTGGTGACGGCGGATGAAGAGACAGACGGCTTGGAACTCACAGGCTTGCATGGCCCAGCGTAGGCTGTAGCAACGGCTACCGCAGCCAGAACCACCCTGCGAAACAACATGACAAAACGAATGGCAGATAAACGAGTGACTGCACGAAAACGGGTCAAAACGCGAGGAAAGTCCCCAGGTAGACACACGGGAAAACCTCCTTATATCCATTCTGTCTGGATTCTTACACCTTGACACTATTTCCAGATGGCAGGCCTTTTCCGATATTGACTTTTCAGCTATGTCAAGGTTCTGTGTTGGTGGCTTCTGTGCTATTCTAAATAGCACGTCTATGGCGTCGAACTATTGGCAATAGTGTTGGAAATATCGTGTGATGTTGGCAGGGAAGGTCCGGTACCTGTACTAGTATGACCAGGGGTTTAGGACCCTGTCGATCAAACATTGAGGGCCTGTTTAAACTCCATTAGGTTCCACGTGACCTTTACTAACAACATAAACATGACAAGGGCTTTCATGGCTCCTTGCAATGACCGGCTCATTATCACTCTGTCTCAGCTTTCATTTCTCCGTTTGCAATATATAGAGTTGCCATAAAACAAGTATGACTGCTCTGTCCAGTTTGGATCTCACAAGGCTATGTTTCTGACCACTTATCTGTCACTGGTGTTTTGATACTACTCAACTATGGTCATCAGATCATCCAACTCTCATATTGATCCTTGGGAATCCTGTCATGTATCCCCAATGTAGAGTAGTCAGTGGGGCTTCAATGGTTCAATGGCAAGCCTGAGGGGCGAGCCATAGACTAGAGCAGGGATTGGCGATGACATTTCCAGATGCATCGTGGGCAGAAGCAAGAGTAAGGGATGAAGGAGCAAATGCCGACGCATCCGAGTAGCAGTCAATGTGGGTGAGTTCCATCAGGCGAGAGCAGATGATACAGGGGAGCATGAAAGCCCAATGCGGCAGTTCGGTTACCTGAGCCAATCAAAGCTCAACATCGAAACCAACAACCAACAGCAATCACCGCGTAAGCCCAAATAAGCAGACCGGTCTAGAACTCACCAGCTCATGCTCAGCCAGCCACATACAAAGTTTATATCATACGGAGTAGAAGTCTCGCTAATGCAGTGGTTAAAGTGCAACGCTTTGCTGTTGAGGAGACTACATGTTAACGGACCATTGACGCCCCCTATTCACCTAATTATTGCTATCTAAATATTGAATATTTAAATATTAAATAAACCCTAGAGAGAACAAAAAAAAAAAAAAAAAA
>JAAOAT010000702.1:0-46572 GCA_013186855.1 Fusarium ramigenum | reverse complement strand
AAAGGAGCATGTACGCCCGTAGCGGACCTGTTATCGGACTTCCAGCGACCCCAAAAGCCATGCGACTAATCATCGAGGGCAACCATGATCAATCCGGAAGCACGCCGAGGCCCGACGTGCCTAGTATTCCAGCTGGCTTTACTCAACGATACTCTCCAGAAACCTCACCTCAACAGTCTCCTGAGAGAGAACAGCCAGTTGCCGAGCCCAGTCTCACTCTGCTGCCATCCACTGTCTATCAGCCACCGGCGCGACCTCCTATTCCTCGCAGCATGTCAGCCCCCATTCCCGATGAGCCTGGCCAGCGCCCTGCTCGCTTTGCACGCAAGAACAGTGTTGGACGCATCGAAGAGGTTGTCCCTGGTGAGCGACGACGTTCTCATGAAGACCCCATGCCACCACCTCCTCCTCCAGCACCCCCAGTTCTTAAGGAACTCAGGCATTTGGCTTCACCCCCTCCACCGCCTCCTGCCCCTCTGCAACACGCCCAGCGACATCAGCAGGCTGGCGCTGTTGCATCAGGCATGATTGAGATTGTCATGGACGACGATTTGTCATCTGGTAATGACCAAGCTTCGGAGGCCAGCCCTCCAGCCCCAGCTTCCCACAGGAGTCACAACCGAGGCAGAAGCATCGGAGATAGCAGCAGCATCTCAGGCCGCATTCACAAGGCCACTGAGCGACTCCGATCTGCCAGCCGCAGTCGAAAGGAGTATGTCCGGTCTCCTCCTTTTGAGGCTCCCTACGAGAGTATTCCCATGCCTCGACAGATGAAATCTCCCCCACCGGTGTCATTCAACCCCGATGTTTTGCGTTCGCCCATTGATTCTCGAAACAAGCACCTGTCGACTGGCTTGAACCGAAACGAGATGATCTAGGAAGTCACTCGCGATGGTGGCCAGCGCGCTGTGCATTATTTTGTTCCTTTCTACCACTCCCTATAAACTTTGTATTGTTCGATTCTGTGCATGGCGATCGGCGTTCTCTCTCCTCCCGAGTCGATACCATAGTCCTTCGGGGCTCGCATTTTGGCATTATACTTCTGTCCTTTCCTTCAAGGATTTAGTTGTATGACAACTGGAAACTCCTGCATCTTGTTTCTCTCTTCGCTCTTGATATCACCTTCGGATTTTTCAAGGCCCTTTTCGCATTATTGGCAAGGATGCCAATGAACGTATACGACTTTACATTTCTTTTTGGTCGGACCATGAAGGTTTCTGCAAATTACGACCACATTTACTTACAGACTATGTTTGAGGAGGATGGAGGTAGTACTCGTACTGTATCTTGTTATATTTACCTGAAGGCGGAATGTTGGAGGTAGTAGATATTGTGTATCGGGGGGATCCAGGCTGACGGAGGCTGATTGGTGAGAAAAATGGGTGAAGTGAGTGGTAGGGAATCAACGTAGCGACTGCTTTATACAATGTTGCCTCGCGGCACTTGTTTGAGTTAGGGGGTGAGGAAAAGGGAATTGGAATTGGAAATGGGTGAAAGATGGGTAGGAATGGATTGAAACGGGCAGGATTGGAAATGCATTTTGATTCCCCCGGAGGGTTTTAGTATTTACGAATTGAATGAACAACTGCTTTGCATTATGATTCTACTTGATAGCAATTGTGTGTGTGTTGGGAGCAGATTTTCTGAAGCAAAGGAGTGGTGATAGCTTCACGTCCTGTAGGTGTGAGATGCACTTGAGGGTTCGAACCACACAACCTGATGTCGCATAAGTCCGATAAGCTGATATATGATTGAATGACTATAGAAGAGGCGATATCAATATTTTACAATGGTATTGATCACCAATGTCAATTGTTAAAAAAGGCAAAAAAAGACAGTTGGCTGCTCCATCTCATCCACTTGCCATCCCAAATCCCCCCGCACTAACGTGTTCCCACCCGCCACGCGACGGGGGAAAGATCTCTGCAGAGTGAAACCTCCCTCAAGGGTCATCTCCAGTGCTTAGGGCCGCAAAGTTCCAGCATCGTGAGTTACCTGCACGAGTGGGCGACCACCGCAGCGTTCGGGCGGGGCGCGGCGGAGGGCTGAGGTACCGAAGTACTACAGTATTGGGATGGGCGGTTGAGCGGGTTTGAACGCCTTCACCGTTAGACCATTACAGTCGAGAGTCATGTCAGTACTGACAACTTATATACCCTTCCTCTCAGAGTGTGGCTGGTGGGGCTGTGCTGGGGCGCTACAGTGGACGACACCTGTAGCTTCAGTGGATCGCCAGTGAACAGCTTCGATTTGCCCTCCAACACCACTGCAATCGCATTGCGATCACACTTACACAACACAATCATGTTTCAATAACAACGGGCTCGATCGACTTCGCCCAAGATTCCTACCATCAATCTCTCCCTAAACACCTCTTACAGCCATGATCGACCATTGAACATACGCCAACTTGTCACAATGCTCTCAACATCACCCCGTCTCCTCATTCGACATCCCTCTCCAACAACCGCCGAATTCACTGTCACGACTCTCCGGCCGATACCACCAGCTCTACATACACTACTCATCATCTCTCGAATCCTCCTCTCGATCTTCGCGCTTCTTCTACTCCACGCGCGCCTTACTCTACATCCTTTCCTCGCCTACGCCCCTCCCTCTCTTCTCAAGATCATACCAGCTTCATACCTCCGTGCACCAACCTCGACCGCCGCTCTTACGCAAAACATACCACTATCTGTCCTCGTTCCTGTAAGTATAGCTGTGTTATGGCTATCCAGTCGAAGAGGCTACGCCAGCGAGAGCATTCTCGTCATGAGAGGCTTGGGTGTGCAGACTAGCGAAAGTCCAGGGAGTTATCTTGCAGGTACAGCGACGAGGTTCATACCGACCGAGAAGATCCAAGACATTCTCGTTAATGAAGCGTTTCTTGGGTTTGAGGTGAGATACTACCTCATTGTCATAGTCGAAGGCGAGGATGATGTGGTGGTTGTATTTCCAGGCTTGTTACCACGACGAAAGATTGTGGAAGAAGTTTGGAGGGGTGTTCGGCGGTGTTTGTATGAGCAAAGAGGAGAGGATAAACCACTGGGCTAAAAAGCACTATACGCATAGAGCAACGTTTGCCGCATGGGTGTGCCCAGTATACGATGACACGATCTAATTCTTTATTTATTTTCAACCTGGAACGCATTGTGCGATGCCTACTCATCCATGACCTCATCTGCCTTTCGCTTTCCAATGCCCTTCTGGTTTCGCATATCTTCTGAGCTAGTATACCCCTTTCTGATGGCATATCTCTCATTTTGCTCTTCAGGAGACTGCAGCTTAACCTTTTGCAGCAATGGCACGTAGCGGCCACCCATACGGCCACCGTTACCACCCTCGTAGACAACTACACTGTTCGCCTGCTTGCCCGAGGGCTCAGGGCGAGTGACACGCCTCGAGGGATCTTTGCTGCGTTGTGTAGATACCATTTGCAATAATTGATTCGAGAGCAACTCGTCCAATTTGCGCTCCCTCCAATACGCCCACATGCCATCCATGACACCAAAGGGACCAGGCTTGCTAAGCGCAGGGTCGTCTGCGAGATACACCCAGTCAAGGCCATCGGTCTTCTTGGCCGCGGGATCGACCGGGGCAGAATCTGTACCAGGGAAGATGCAGTCCCAGAGCACAAGAGGCACTTCGTCTGCCATGACATAATTAGGCTTGCAGGGGTTGGCTTTAACGTCGAGCAGAGTCGTCACAACGTCAGGTGTCTCCAACTTCTGACCTGCAAGGAAGAGTACAGCAACCATGTGACGAATCTGGTGCCACAAGAAAGCAGACCCTCGAACGTTGAACGAATACACCTTGGGGTACACAGTACCGTCACTGGGCAAGCCTCCTGAAGGGACATATGTGGATCCAGAAAGATATGGCAAAGCTGAGCTGACGTCCTTGACCTCTTCGATGTCAGCCTCGTAAATTGTGCGAACAAAGTTTGTGATCTGCTTTCCAGGGTCGATCTTGCAAAAGTTGCGGAAATCATGCTCGCCTTCGTAGCGCTTAGCAGCCTCGCGCATCGCCTCGATGTCGAGCCAGCCGTTTCTTGCACCACGAGCACTGGGTTCAGGAGTGAAAGCAGGTTGTGTAAAGAAATATCGGTATTGACGCTCGCGGCATGAGAAACGAGCAGAGAAGTCTGGTGGTGGAGATGGGCACCAGGCGAGGATGCGAATATCAGGGGGTAGAACACGGTTAAGTAGTCGAGGATATTGAAGCTCATCTTTGATATCATCGAAAGGTGGTGTCTCCTCTACGGGTTCTTCTTGTGCATTCTCTCCCGCTTTTTCGTCAACGACCATTGCCTCGCCTGCTTCACTTGGACGCCTTTGCTCTTTAGGCAAGGGTCTGTTACTTCGAACTCGAAGGCCGATGACTTGACCGAAGGCGCTGACTCCTTTATCTGTGCGGCCACATTTTGAATATTCGCAGCAGTCAAAATCGACAATTCGTTCATCTTCAGGAAAGATGAGGCATGCTTTTGTGAGAGCATTCCATAGTTCCTCCTCGATTGATGGAGCATTGGCCATTGCTTGGAACTCAAAGCCACCGTAATTCTTGCCCAGATACGCAAGCTTTAGGGCGATAAATCGTGTAGAATATTTGCTGGGGTCCATCTTTCTCTTTCCCTTTGGTTTCGTCTTCTTGGCTTCATCTCCCTCTTCATTTTTAGGCTGAATCTCAGGTTCAGGTTTTGGCTCTGGAGCAGGCCGATTTCTGAGTTCAGCCTCGAGTTCCTTGACTTTCTGAATGAGACCGTTTTTGGTCCATGACTGATAATTCGACTCTGCAGACATGGCGAGGTGCTTGGGGCCTTGAGGCTGAACAGGAAGTTTTGGAGATTCACCACTTGATGATTTTTTCAGTTGAGGTTTAGATTGTGAGGGCTTTCGAGTTTTGGCTCGGCTGGCTATACCTTGGAGCGAAGTTTGACGCCCAAGACAACGGCTAAAGGGTCTCATGAAGTTGGTGGGTTCCAATTTTGGGCGATTATATGCAGACCCGTCAGAGTTTACAAGTGGAAAAGGGCTTTGCTGCAATTCAAGATGTGGCTTGTATGAATATGTGGCTGTGCTAGACTTGACGCCGCCACAGTTGGGGGTAGACTGATAAGTTACGTACAGCTCTCATCTCATCTCTATCTCTGGTCTTCATTTAATAGACGCCATATCTGCTCTTCTCGAGCTGGTCCATTTTCCGTACATCAAACTTGAATATAAGCATATTAACGACTTTGGCACTCTCACATGCAAAATGGACCCCGAGGTGATCAAGATTCTCCTTGTAGGCGATGAAAAGTGCGGCAAGACGACCTTTCTCTCGTATGTAGTCTAAATTCCTCTATCGATTCCTCGACGTATCATACTAATAAATCCATATCCTTAGCCGACTCAGTGCAGGTGAAAAACTCAACCCGATTCCCATGCTCCGTGATATGGATCAGCCTTTCATCTTCGGTATTCAGACAGGAGGCAAAAAGGTTCAGTTCGAGTTCTTCGACACATCATGTCCCGATAACTGGAGGACCCTCGATCCTGATGCCATTGTCATTTGTTACGACATCAGCCAACGGTTGAGTCTGATCAATATGCAGAGATATGTAAGTGCGCCATAAATGGTACCGGGCATGCAACTCAGACTTGATAGTGGAAAGACGAAATCAAGAGATCGTTTCAACGCATCGATACCCTCCCACTTATTATCCTTGGGCTGAAGCGTGATCTGAGATCGGAGCAAGATCCAAACGGAATTATATATCCGCAAGAAGGATACCAGGTTGCGCAGACTCTACGGGCTGATCGATATGTTGAGTGTTCGGCGGTGACGGGTGAATTGTTGAAGCTAGCGTTTGAAGATCTGTGCATGACAGCCATGACTCCGACAACGGGCGCAAGCAGCCAGAGCGCAAGCACATGCGAAGTAATATGAGATTTGAGAGGCGCGGATACTGTGATGGAGTAGTGGGAACATGAGTTGATGATTAGTTATTATATTGGTGGGCTGGGAGCTCAGGCAGCGGCGTCGTTCATAGAAACATCAGCGCCCTCTTCCTCAGCACCCTCCTCCGCAGCCGGGAATCGGCCGAGGACTTCAGCGATGATATTGACCATGGCTTGCTGCTGCTCGTCGCTAAATCGCTCAGTCATCTCCTCTACAACAGTATTGAGAGCAGCGACTGAGGCGGGGCGCAGGTTGATGATCATGACTACTTCACCCTTGGCGAGGTTGTAAGGCCGTAGGCGTTCTAGAAGTCTGGAAATGCATCCCTCGGTGTAGGGAAGGGGTTCTTGACTTAGAGGGCCAGGGTTTGTGCGAAGATATTGGAGGAGCTGTGAGGAGTGTCAATTGTGTTTCTGGGCATTAAATTTGATATGAATGAAAAAAAATCTTACCTCGCGAACTACCGTCTCGAGATTTGGGGGACCACGGCGCTTGGCATTTTTGTATCGTTCGCGCTGTTCTGATACGTGCTGATACACCTCGTAATTTGTGAGAACAGCCGATTGCGCCTCAAGGATCTTCATGGTGAGTGGTGAGTGAGCTCATGTAACGAGCTGTGAGATTGATTGATATGAAGCATTGGATTGAATGAAGGTCTAGATCAAATAGTGGAGCCCAGTATCGCGAAAGAATGAGATCTGGCGCTGGCCAATCAGAGAATCAGAAGTTTTGACAGGCTCCAATTCAGGGGAGGAGTTCCAACGGATGCAGGCCTGGAACGTGCTGTAATTCTTGTGCGACACTGGAGGCTTCCATTTTCTCTTCTTTTTTTTACACTGCAGCTTGTTCCTTTACAAGCTGGCGTCTGCTACCTTGTGTGAATTTGGGAGCGGGCTCTTATTGGGCATAGCTAGTACTTGAAGTTTAACGCGGGATGTTTTTGCATGTGAGTCTGGCTCAAAGCTGGGGAAGAGTTTGGACACACACGTCAGAGTGCATCGCTGTATGCTTTTCCTTTCTTTTCTTTTTTTCCGTCCAATGAATTCTTATTCTTCATCGAACCAATAAGGGGTTCCAATTGTGAGGAGAGAAGCCGAGAGATATCCGCTAAGGTAGAGAGGCTAGGAGAGCATCTTGAGCATGTACCAGTAGCGGTAGTATGCATGCACAGGATCCAATAAGGAGTCATATGATACCCAATGGCATCATCTAACGGGACAATATGTCGAATTAATAAATTATCTGTCTTCGCTCTTTACGTGCCACTATGTTCGAAGAAGGAGGTCGCGTGCATCTCCGCTGGAAAAAGGCATGTCATGCATGCAAGCCACTGTTCCAGAACAAAGGTTGACCGATGCCGGACATTTCAGAATAATAGGAAGCTAGGAGCCTCGACAGATTCCAGGCTGAGACAATGGTTATGTTCGGTGGTACCTTGGCGTGAAATTTGGACATGGGAGGATATCTAGGTCCTTTAAGCAGAACTTCAGATAATAGTCTACCGTTGGGCTGTTCTTCTGAGATTTGGGGTGGTACAGATCAAATGACTGACAACCCCTGCCAGGCTGAGCATCCAGATTCAAGCAAAAGAGTTCATTGGCACCTTATTCGCGGCGTAACGGAGAAAGTTGTTTTGCGGGAGGGCCGAGTTTTCCTCTGCGCCTGGAATACGCATACAAAACTTGATATCAAGGCCAAGGGAACCAATATCTAATCATGCACCTAAAAATCGGTAAACATACACCTAATAACCATTCCTCTTTTAGCAGGAATCAACGCTTTTATGGCTTCTAATTAGTCCAATCATCAATAAAAATACAGGTCACAGTGTATACACAGTACTTTTAGCACTATACAGACAGCGCGATAGGTACCCTCTAACATTAAATTCAGCTATTAACTTTACAAAATAGGGCTATTTTAGCCAGATTAGGTTAGCTAGTTAGGTTTTATTATAGGCCAGAGGCCGCAGGTTAGGGCTTAGGTTAGGGCTTAGGGTTAGGGCTAGGGCTTAGGGTTATTTAGGATATATCCTATTGCTGTTAATTAGTGTATTTTAGTGTAAATACCATTAGGTATATGTTTACCGATTTCTAGGTACATGATTAGGTATTGCAAGGGAACGGGATGTTCGGGTGCTGAATGGCGGTATGCAATAGTTATCCCTGTTTGGAAATACTTTTATTTTTATCTCTCATATATCCATGCCCATGGGGGTTCTTAAGAAGAGTTCCAGATGCCGTGACTCTAGAGTACCCTGGACACATGAGAATTGGCGGGGGTGGATACCAGTCTACCATGTATAGATGCCTCTGGCTTTTCGAGTTGAATGTTAATTATATCGAGAGATATTGGAAGAAATCTCATATACAACACGGCCAAGATAAGGACTTGTTATAATCCATAAGAAAAGAATGAGATATCGCAAAGTATCAGATATATCCAAATCGGAAAGTATCAAGATGTCAGTTGTGTCTTACTGATTCGCAAGTCTACCCTGTGGGAATGTCAATTAGGCGGGTGCCACCATGTCATCATATTTTTTGGTTGCTGGAGATTCCCCGATCACCTCATTACATCCAATCCAGTACAGTACAGGCTCCAACGTTAATTCATCCATTTACAAGCCCAACTTTGACAATGAGCTCAACGGATACTTTCTGATTTGGCCGCAAATAAACTCAACCTCTACAACTTCACTCTCTCCCACAAAATACAACTGCTCACTGCCTACAAAAGCATTCAGCATCTCACACAATGGGTCTGTGATCTTCTTTCAATCTCCCCCATCATCTCCACTCCTCTACCTCCACCCGGGGACTGCCCGCTATCGTAACGACCATCGCGCGCCATCCTCGACTATTATTTCGTCGATTGTCGCTTGGCTGTTGTTCTTCTGGGAGTCTCCCTTCCGTCAACATCTTCCCCTTGGAGAAAGATACCAGCTGGCTACAGTTATTGTCGAGCACCTGATAGTAAATACCATCTGCTCGAAAAAATTATACAGGCTCCGACACCGGCAGACCGTCTGTTTACTTGGAGATCCCTGCCCTGTCATCTGGCTTCTGAGCACTGAGCACACTGAGCCTGAGCCGCCTTCTTCTGCACAGCATCTGAGCACAGCACAGCACAGCACAGTGACGTCGGTTTGGCCCTGTCCGACTCTCCTGTGCGTCAACTTCGGCCCTGAATCCCTGTTGGTCCGCCAAAACGTTTTATCTGGACGTAGCCATCCAGATTCTCCAATTCCGTCAATAACAGGCATCGGCTACTGTACAGCGTTCACGGCTTCACATTGCATTACCGTGCCGTACCGGACACTGCTTGCTTGCTTTGCTTGCCAGGCCAGGCCAGGCTAGCCAACTTTTGCCAGCACGGTTCGACACTTGAACGGCCTATTTCCAATCACACCTCCGCTAAATCCACAAGCTCTCCACTCCACACACTACCTACACTGCCGTTGCTGCGCTCCCTAGGTTAGAAGCCGGGGCTGCCATTGACAGAGGCCGAGTTTAAAAAAATTCACAATAGGACGTCAACACAGTTTAAACTTGCAACCTTTCAATCCAGCCTCAGGTTCCATCTCGACTGGCTTCAGTCTCACTCTGACCTGTTTCGGATTGTCTCAGGTCTTCTCCATCTTGTCCTTGTCTCATCAACCGCAGTCGAAACTTCATTCCACCGCTTTAGAAGTTCTTGACTCGGTCTCGTTTCCCCCTCAGAGGAAGAAAAAAAAACTACGTACTCATCCCCCTCCGATTCGGGGCCCCTCCACATCCGTTTTCCGCTTCCGTCCTTCGCCGCATCAAAACTTTTTGCTCTTCTAGCCGACAGCAACCTTCACCTCTACCACAAACCGACACAACCTCACCTTCACCATGGTGCGCAATATTGTTGTTCTGGGAGGTAACTCCCACCCGCAACTCACAGAAAATGTCTGCCAAATTCTGGGTGTTCCGGCGAGCAATCGCATTCTTGGAAAATTCTCTGGCGGAGAGAGTCGCTGCGAAATCAAGGACTCGGTCCGCGGCAAAGATGTCTACATCATACAATCTGGCTCCGGCAACGTGAACGACAACCTCATTGATCTCTGTATCATGATCTCAGCCTGCAAAACTGGTTCTGCGAAACGAGTCACCGCCGTTGTCCCGCTCTTCCCTTATTCGCGACAACCCGACTGGCCCTATAACAAAGCCGGCGCACCTTTGTCGCAGATTTCTGGTTCCTCCAAAGACTACACATTTGAGAGCGTTCCTCCCACACCTCGTCCTGGTGGCCCCAAGTCAGCTGGCCTGCCCAATGGTGTCAACAACTTGACCGAGAAGCTCTCAAAAACAGCTCTCGCACACGAGGGCGCGACAAATGGTGCTAACGGCACTAATGGCGTCTTCAGCACTCCTCGTCGCTCAGACACCATCTCGAGCAGCACCTCTGAGGCCCGTGGACACCACGCAGAGAACTCGACCTCTTCCCAGAGGAATGCCTACACTACCCACGACTATGAGAACCAGTCCAACATCTCTGCTTTCCAGCCTAAGCCTGGTTACAAGCAGTGGATTGCTCAGGCTGGCACTCTCGTTGCCGACTTGCTCACCTGCGCCGGTGCCGATCATGTTATCACGATGGACCTGCACGATCCCCAGTATCAGGGCTTCTTCGACATTCCTGTCGATAACCTGTACGGAAAGGCGCTACTCCAGAACTACATCCAATCTCAAATCCCTAACCACCACACCGCTGTCATTGTGTCCCCCGATGCTGGAGGTGCAAAGCGAGCTACTTTGATCGCGGACAGTCTCAAGACTGACTTTGCTCTGATTCACAAGGTAATACCACAGAATTCTGATTTTGCTGCTTTTGAAAACTCATGTCTTGCTACAAAGGAGCGACGGCCCATTCGATTTACCGAGCATCGCAACGCCAGTATGATGCTAGTTGGAGATGTGTCAAACCGCATCTGCATTCTAGTTGACGACATTGTCGATACTGGTAACACGATCACGCGTGCTGCGAAGCTCCTGAAGAAGGAGGGCGCTACTCAAGTCTATGCCCTCGTCACCCACGGTGTCTTCAGCGGCGACGCTATCGCTCGTATCAATGCTTCTGCCATTGACAAGATGCTCGTTACCAACTCTGTTCCCCAAAACGAGCATCGTCGCCTTTGCCCCAAGCTTGAGATACTCGATATCTCGGCCGTTTTTGCTGAGGCTATCCGTCGTGTCCATCACGGCGAGTCTATCAGCGTCCTTTTCCAGCACAACTAGAGTGCTGGGAGCGCAATTACGGTTTGTCAACAGGATTTCATCTACTCAAATCACATGGGGGCTCGTTTCCTCATGAATAGCACCACGTCGAGATTACTGGGTACCCGTGTTTCCACGGGGCATATTCCTCTGCCACGGATGTCGCAAGTTTTATCCCGAGTTGCGGCGCGCTGATACGATCTGGGATATTTTCGTTTTGGAGTTTTCCGGGGAGCTTCTGCATCATACTGCATTCGCCGTCCGCCAGATTTGGTTTGCTGGCGTTCTCTTTTTTTCTAAAAATTTCCCATTTACACTCATCAAACAACATCGATCAGGTACTTGGACCAGCACACGACAAGTGTGCGACGAAGATTATGGGAGGGTGGGATTTGGTTGAACGACTGCAGCGCGGGTTGGGGCACGGGTTAACTTGCTTTCTGCTATGCTGCACAATTTCACCTATTCCTTAGCCTGGACTATCGTGTTCTCCTTTTCCTGGGACCTAATTCTTCTCTTTGCTCTACACACAATCTTCTCTAAACATCTGTCTTGGGGTAATACCTGTATCTCTTGACCTTTCGAGGTTGGAAAAAAAGAGTGGTATGTTTGGAGATATAAACCAAAGGACATTTCTCGGAGATTCGGTTCTCTCATCCCAGTCCTGCACTGCAAATGCATAGAAGTAAAATCAAAACGTAGACATTTGGATCAACCAAACAAAGTAGACAGGTGCTGGCCTAGTTGCTGTGCTGTGACGGGAGACTAGGTCGGCGGTTCAGTTAGCCTTGCAAATGGCGATGCTGTCAAAAAGTTCAAGAAATAAATATACAAAAAAAAATGTTAAATATGTCACTTCATGCTGTTTCGGAATGTCGATCGTAAGACCGAAACCACAGTAGATAGTTCTGTCACCAGTCAAGTGGACAGTATAGTTGTGAAGAGAAACATCATAGTAGAATGGCTTTTATTGCTACCTGTAATCTACTTATTCGATGTCCTGAGTCTGGTTCTCAGCCAATTTCCTCTGTGGAAAAACAAGAGTACACTCAACTCGTAATTCATGACTAGGCGGGCACACAATATCTATATCTGTCAGAAAGGCGCCCCCAGTTTGTTGATTCCACTACGTCTCAGTAACGTTACTCATGGATTGCAACATCTGAAGATCGGAAGGGATCTGCCACCCATGGGCTGCAGCCGCTCGTCGGTACGCATCCACAGCCTCGAACATACTGTAGTCCATTGTCCCCAAACCTATATGACGGCCAATTTCGAGACGAGCTGGACGGTCCCTTTCGCAGAGATTCAATCTGACTTCAAGGAAAACCTTTTCCAATGAGAGAGCTGGGGACCAGCCTGAGTTTGTGAGCAGCTCTGAGCATATAGCGCCGCCAATAGTGACATGACCTCCACCTCCTTGAGCAAAAGGTAGAAAGCGAGGCCGCACCACTCGAACAAAAGGAGGCGATATCGGAAAAGAAGCACCAAATCGAAGCTCAAGCACGATGCTCGAGCATCCATGACTGGCCATGTCTTTGGCAAGTGGTAAGTCCCTGTCGAAACTGTGAAGCTCGACGAACCAATGGAAGAGATTATCCAGCTTGTCAAAGTCGATGTACCATCCCAGCGTGGCCAAGTTGGTCTTTGACTGGGTCTTTTGTAGGTCTTTGATCTGGCCGTTGAGTGCGCGTAGAGCAGCTGGTGATGATGATGCCCACGTAGGTTCAGCGAGCTTAGGAAGAGAATCAATGTCAAGCTGACCTGGTTGAAATGGTGTTACATCGTCAGGTCCCCGTTGCGCTTCACCCAGGCCCGAGTCTGTAGACGTCCGCCGTCTTTTTCGTGTTCCCCCCGACTGAAGAGCATCACCTTCATCATCCGAGGCTAGCAGAACATCGATATCATCACTTGTCTCTGGGCTTTCCAAAGAGTCTGAACCGTTGAGATCAGGGCTTCCGTTTGAATCCGAATCATCGACAACAATAGGATGGTCTATGGATGAGCCCGGACAATTCTGCTCGCCTTTTCCGAATGCACGCCGGCGAGATTTTGGTATGGCTGATAGAGGGATATGAACTGGCTGCTTTCCATGAGTTAATTTATAAACAGGGTCTTGTTCGATATAGTCCTCGCCCTGCACCCTCTCAGAAAACAGTCTTGCACGGGATGGGGAAATCGAGGATTCTGGTTGCGGTGACTGGGTTTGAACAAAGAGATAGCGGCACTGAATCCAATCGATCCTGTTGACGACGAAAAATGGATTCGTTGACACAAATTGAGATGGACTATTGACGATCTCACACATGCTGATAGCACTCGTGGCCTTCAATGCTGAGCTTGGCCACACTCTCGTAATTTCACGGTCGGAATATGCGAGACTAGTATCGAAATCTCTTGCCAAATAAACGCCGTCCCCATAGGCACGGCCATGAAGTGTGTTAGAAAAGTCAAGACCGGTTCGGATGATACTATGCCAGTTGGAAAGAGGGCTTCCATGCCATGCAAAGAGTGTTTGGTAGGTTCTAACGGTTCGAGATCCCGGTATTTTCTGCAGCTCATTGGAGAAAATGTGTTCCTTTTCAGGAGAACCCTGGGCAAAGCGAAACTGCATCCACTGGGAGCCAGCGCTGCGGGGGTGTCTCCTGCTGGTGCTGTTAATCTGTATTTGTTCCTTTGCTGTAGCTGCCCCAGTAACTGGGTTGTCCTGTACAATATGTGACCTATTCGAGGCAACGATCCAGTTCAGCAGACGGAGTGTTGACCCTTCGATTCCTCTCCAGGAGGATAGCCGCCGCCCGGGTACCTCTATGAGGTATTGTCTCATTGTTTGCACGGGTGGGATGCAACTGGTCATGAAGCAGAGTGCTTCATCACGATTCGCAACTTCAAGTTCGTCGATGTCTTGACTATACTTGTGAATCAATACTCTTACACCACCTGGGGTAGGTTCAGTGACTTGATTCACGGAAAGTTCTGGAGCTTCCTGTCCAATGGTCTCGAGACTTGTGAACGTATGCATGACCTTGAATGTAAAGTCGGTATCGATACACGATTCGATATAGCATAGATGTTTTTCGCGATCTGAACACCTCATTAGTCTTCTTGTCCAAGCCGATACTTAACATGATTTCGCATGCTTTCGGTTTATTTACGTCTTCTTATGACTGGTGCCTGCGAATCCTGCGTGTTGGCTCCAGGGACGAAAAGCATTAGCCAATGGCCCGCTTTGATAGTTCTACAGGTATTAAGGTCTTTGGATTCAAACCTCAACAGGCCAGTTTTGAAGTAAGCATCAGCGCTGACTGGGGTAGAAGCACTCGCTGTGAACGCTGACGAGGGACACTTGAGACCCAGTCCTCTGGGAAACTCGCGGAGACGGGAGCGGATGACGGCAGCATAGAAGAAGCTCACAAGAAGGTCGACCACGTATGGGTTGTTGATAATCTCGTGTTCGATGCTCTGGCCGAAACCCAGAGACAAATACTGGTAGAGGCAAAGCTCATTCTCACAAACGAAAGGTTTTATGGCCTCAAACCCTCCTTTTGCTCTTCGATGGCAAACCAGACAGTACTTGGTGCATTTGATCAATCTCTGGAGGCCGAATTGCATCGCAACAAGAATAATGTTGAGCTCGTCTGCATTGCTTGAGAGGTAATCATGCCGAAGGAACTCGAGCTCGAACGACTCATCAGATGACTCTCGGTCCTGACAGACAATTGTGTCTTGAGCGTCATCTAACATGTCTCTCGAATGGTGACCTAGGCTCAAGTTGTATTCCAGTTCTCGTGCTTCATCCCACGATATTCCTTCTGATCTTCGAAGCCGTAGAAGAGCTGGAAAGAAACGGTTAAGAAGTGCGTCAAGAGACAATGACATAAAGAGCGGAATAAAGGATCCAGCGCTCTCCTCGTCCCTGTCTTTTAGCATTACTGGATCTTCCGCTCCTGTAAACATATGCCTCATGGATTTATAACTTGGCCGCGGACTGCTGCATTTGCCAAGTTTGAAGCTCATACGAGACTGGTCGGGAGAAAGACGCTGGAAATCCAATGCCTGAGGATAAGTAGATGGCAGCTTGCAAAGCATGACAATGTATTCTGTCGGCTCAATACCCCAAGCCTCCAGGGCATCTTCAGGGATTCCAAGTTTGCATACTCGAATAGAGAGCGAGAAGATGCCGAAAGACGACTGGCGTATTTCTTCAGGGGGGATGGAGATGCAGAAGCCCTCTCGTTTGGCTTCTCGCAAGTGACGCTTCAAACGTATCATTGATTCTGGATCATCGGCTTCAGTGGCGTGCTCCGCGGCAGATGCGCTAGGTAGTAATGGGTCGATATCTATCTCATCGAACTCGGCTTCATAGAAGGAGTCATCGTCATCGGAGAGTAGATCATCATCTGATTCTTCGCCGTGATAGGGTGTCTGTGAAGTTGGCTCTTCGGAAGTGCTCAGCTTTTTAGCTAGCATCCCAGATATCAATGTGATGGCATCAGTGATAGTAATGCCATCGGTCAAGCTAGAGGTCTCTTCCAGCCACTTCTCTAAGTCTTTTGGTGTTTCCGAGGAAGTGAAGATCATGAAGCCCGGGTGTTTTGGGTACGAGTCTGCATCCTTTGATAGGGCTTGGATGTCGATGGGAGGTAGTTCGTCTCCGTGTTCTGCTTCGGGCGTATAAGTGAAAGCGATCTCTCCGTCGGAATCGCCCTTGTGCAGATTTGATACATTAGGGAAGCTATCAAGAGCTTCTATCGCGGCCCTGAGGTCGAGATTGAATTGCTTGAGACCCATGGCCCCCCTCTATCTCTCTGTTGTTGTTGAAAGGGGGGGGAGATGGGGGGAAGAAGGGAAGTTGGAGGAAGAGGATTCAGAGATTCTGGGGGATAGAAAAGATGAGCTTGTGCCGAAATCTGACAGGTTCTGCCAAAGTTTGTTTATTTAATGCTCCAGTCATAGTTGACTGTGGTTGAAAGTCTGTGTCACGAAAGAACCTACCTTGGTACCTGAGCTCGATGGAGAGGGAGCGTGAAAGAGACGGCACGTCCACTACTCGGGTGATAATAGGGTTGTTGCTGCCTGCCACTGTCACTGCCACCTTAGTCATTCAGAGACTCTAAAGTGATAGGGCCAATGAGAGCAAGGCCATTCTGCTGCTCAAAGTATGAACCACATCATCAGGTAGTGATGATACGAAGGGCGTTTGATGGATAAATTCACTTGATTTTATTCCCCGTCTTCAACTACACGAACGCTCACATCGTTTGACATTGTGGATGGTATCAATATCCGTACATCAATTATATGGACCTGGGTCTAGTGAGTTTAGACAGGCAGCTAAGAACCCCTGCTCAGCCCTACCAATGACGTCTAGAGCAGTGGACATTTATGGCAATGGCTTTGAACTAGGTACCTATTGGCAGATAAGATACGGCTCTCCAAGGCCCATAGCTTGGGTCATGTGATAAGTATTATCATACAGTCAGTGTGAATTCGTGTAAGTACGACGGATACGCCTGTAGTAATCGCCCTTTGATCTGTATACCTTGATGTTTGCCTTTCTGAGCCTTGACTTATTGAAGATTCAGAGAGTGGAGAGCTAGAGTTTCGGTGGATCCAAGTAGAACCCACTCTACGGAGTAGCTTCAAGCTCTTTAGAAAACAAACATCTCCTATATGTTAGGCAGTAGGTCGTTGCTCAACCGAGTCCATGGTAGTCAAACAACAGTAGGCTTGTTTGTGTTGCAAAAAAAGTAAATGGTCAGCACTCAGAGTTCTGTTCCGGCTGTGTTCTTTCACCAACATACACATAAGGTACCTATATCCACTCAAGCTCCAGGTGACGACCTTGGTCGATGGCTTACATGAGTTTGGTGGCTCTATCTCCAAGTGAATGGCCATATAATCTCAAACAGGTACACAAATCTATAAAATGTATTGATGTAGATCGATTGGCAATCAAATTTTGACGCCTTCGCTAATCCATTGGTACTATTGATGAGACTTTGCCATGTCTTATCGCGTGACTCTCGCTCGTCTCACCTATGGACCCTTGCCCAACCCCTGCCACAAACCTAAGGGATCACACCTCAGTACTACCCGGGGATGGGCTGTTGCCTCTGTCAGCAATTCTCGTATTTGACTGTCCCTTCCCCTCCCTCATTTTGCGACAACAAATAACTCTCCTCTACTTCATCCTCTACACAGTCGCATGTGCATGTTGTATCCTCTCGCTTCCTATAACATCATCGAAATGCTTCTCTGACCGTGAGAATTGGCGTGTCTCGACCAATTCAAGTTCGCTGCCCTTCGTTTCATCTTACATCAACAGCAAACGCATCCCACCAGCTTCATCCGTGAGAACCGACTGCCTCATTGTCCAATTGGCCCAATGGCAATAAACATCTTTTACGGCAGACAACGCCGCTTCGTGTCTCGTCGCTTGACCTATCTCGTTCTCGTTCTCATTGTCTTCGCCTATTCAACCTTGACCCTACTGTCTCCAAGTGCCGCCCAAACCGATGTTGCCGAAGATGCCGCAAAAGCAGACGCTTCTAGCAAGATCAAGACTTCTGTCGATGGTATCCGTCACTCGCTCAAGAAAGGCGTGACAGAGTTGAATCCGTTTCGTGGTCCTGCCCATCCACCACCGACTCGAGCACAAGATTCATACCAAGGCACTTCTTGGTGGGCTGATTGGAAGTGGTTATCTGTGCCGTTCTCCAGCTCCCTTACCCTTGATGAGGATAGAGCACTGCTTCCCCCGCTCCAGGATCGCCCATTCATTTATTGCTACTACGATGCAACGGTTAAGAAATCGAGGGAAGAAAAAGATGCTGACAGCGATCTTCTTCTGACCTGGCGTCGCGCTTGGTGGGCTCAAGGTTTCCAACCAACCATCTTGGGTTCGTCTGAGGCCACTGAAAATCCGATGTATCAGGAACTTCAACGGCTTGAGGTTCAACCCGAACTAAAGGCCGAACTTATGAGATGGCTCGCTTGGCAATCTATGGGCACTGGCATGCTGGTGGATTATACACTGCTTCCAATTGCACATACTGAGGACCCTCTCTTGGTTTTCCTCCGAAGGGGAGAATATCCTGCCATGACCAGGTGGAAAGGCCTAGAAAGTGCGCTGTTTGTAGGTCCTAAGGAAGAAGTCACAAAGACTATCCGGATAGTGATGGACTCACTTCCACTGAAAGCTGCTAAAAGTGTCATTGATGCATCAACAAAGAATCACTTCAGGGTTGATAAAGCACAAACTGCACTGGTGCATTATAGCCCAGAGATCATAAAAAAGCAATACCCAAAGGTCCATGACAGTATCACTAATGGAAGGGCAAGAGGGTTAGGAGCTCTCAATCGGCTTATCAACGCCCATCTTCACGGTGCATGGCAGAGTAGCTTCCCCCAAGGCATTGAGGTCATCAAACCCTTTCCTGAGCACACCACCGAGATGGTCACACCGGCCTTGAAGCTTGCCGACTCCTTAGCCTTTTGCCCCGACAACCCCATCCCGTCATCATGCCCTCCTGGTATTTCAAGCTGCGCACACTGTGCCGCTGGTACCACATCTATGAAGGTCACTACCCCTGAGCAATATCAGAACACGAGTGGTGCATTTTCAATTGGAACAGTTCCTCATCCTTGGACACTTGCGACTTTGACAAGCTTCAAGGAGAGGGTGGACGTCAGTTGGATCCGTAAGGAGGCACCTCGAGACCCTTGGCTTGAGACTATCACAAACCTGCTTTTAGGCTCCAAGGTCTCCAGCAATTCGCAAATCATGCACTTCAAACAGGCTGTGGCCGGGGAACATGCCCCTACTCATGCACTGTGGCTGTCGGCTGAAGCTGATATTCCCCCAGATCTGGAGTGGTACTTTGGATTTCGCATTCCCAAGGGTTTGGGAGAGACATATATGGCTATGAACGGCAAAATCGAGCAAGGACCCATGGCAGGAAAGGCCAAGGCTGATAAACCAGCAAAGGTCGAGCGTACCGCGAAAGCTGATGTCGACACAAGGCCTGAGAAGCCTCAGCCTCGACCAGAGTATACCCCAAAGGAGAAGGCTCTCACGCCGGAGGAAATGCAGGCCAAAGAAAAATCCCTCCTGGAGCGTGCCAAGAAGATTGTTGCGCTCAAGAAATCCACAGATAATTCTCGACTACGAGCATCGCTCGAGGCTTGGAACTTGGCAGACACAGAAGCCTGGAAGTTCGCGCGCGCTTTCCTCGCCCGTCGCAGCATGGAACGAATTGAGTGGGAGAAGGAGGAATCCAAGTATAGCGGCGGTGCTGGCTCTGAGAAGGGACGTAATGCTTGGAGTCGTTGGAAGGATTATTCTAAAGAACGAGAATAAGGGTTTGGCCATCTTCGTGATTCGACACTACACAACCCCTCGACAACACATTTGGTTGGCGGCGAATGGACTCGGGCGTTCTGGGCGTATGTACAATGGGATTATAATAATGGCAATTGAGCAGTGGTGTCTTGACGGGGTGCTGAGTAGGGGGCTTGTCATTTGACTGGAGTAGAGATGGCCAGGGACTGTGACAGATTAGGAGGTCACTCATGAATTCAAGAACGAAGCTTTCACCACCAGCCGCGAAATGAGACTCAACACGTCAATCGTAAAACGAATGTGTCTGTGAACTAACTACCTACTTATCTGACACCAATGGGTTCTTCAACAGCAGCAACATCTTCCAGTTGCCGCCGTCGAGAGCCCTGGCCTCTAAACGCGGACAGTATCACCACCCATCTCACCGCTCAGCTCACGAGAGGTCGGGCCGCGATGCTCCAGCGCGGCAGCCTTTCCAAGAGTTCCGTTGGTGTACTTGGAAGGATAAGTGCCATTTCCGTTCTGAGCGTGCGCGTTGCTCGTGTAAGAACGAAGAGCAAGACGAGCGGACTCAAGGACCTTTTCAGCGTGGACAACGGCGTCGCGAAGGGCGGTTGCAGTGGGATCCTCGGACCGGGCGAGCTGCTCGGCACGGAGCTGGATGATGTGTCCGTTGAGCCAAATACCGTCGAGCTGGGCTTGGGTCATGTCGCGAGCACCGGAGATTCGGCCGCGGCATGAGGGAGTGCCGCAGAGGCAGTCGAAGGGCTGGGCCATATGCCATTCGGTGGAGGGATAGAAGAACTGGACGTCTTGTGAGCCATTGGACATGAGATTCGAGTGGGGAGAATAACGAACTGTGAGCTCATCGCCAACCTTGAGACCCTTGGGTCCCACGAGAATGTTCAAGTTTCCTACATCAAAGAGCTATACCCTCGCGTTAATCACATTGACCCTTTCTGGGAGACGAGGGCGTTCAACATCTGGGGCTTCTCCTTCAAGTAGGTCAACTAACGAGAGTAGGTTCGCAAGAATGGTTAATGTACAGCAAGTCACTGTTCAAGTTGAGATGAGTGTCGCGGCCGGTCTGAACGGTAGCGTAGGTCGGTTCGCTGGCGGGCGTGCAGGGAGGGAAGTCGAACTTTGCGAAAACTGCAAAAGGGGGGAGAGAAACGCGCGAGATGCTCTTGGTGGTGAATTCCTCGGGGTTCACGATGACGACTTCTTGGATGTCGGGGTGAGAGGGCTGGTGCCAATGGGGAGTGAGAGGAGCCATTGTTGGTGGTTTGGTAGCGGGTGAGGCTTGAGTGAATATGAGTTCTGTATCTGAATGTGTAAGTTGGAGTGAAACTTGAGGGATATTTTTGAGAGGACTTACAACAGAAGTTATATGTGTTGTTGTTGGAGGAGGATGTTTTGGAGCCGCAGCGAGTGAGACCTCGGTCTAAGTGGAGCTAGGTATAGGTAGGTAGCTTCTGAAAGATGAACTTGGATCAATCGAATACAAAGGTACAAACGAGAACGAGAGCACAAGGAAATACAAGCATTCTTATTTGGTTTCTCAATAACCTGCTCACAGCTGATACGCCCGCATACGTACAGTAGTGAGTAGCTCGTGCTGGGCGAATTCTTTAGCTTAGAGCCTCCGCAGCGCCGAAGTATGCCTAGCCCCCTGTTCGACCCGCCCCGCAAAGACATGGATAGATCCAGTAGCTGCGCCTACGTCAAGCCGGTTGGTCTCTGGATATTCTACGCTTGTCCCTTGGTAGTGGCGGGGTAAAGTGATGGGGCCGAGGAGGACCAAGATCCGGAGTACCGGCAGTGTCTTGCTTCATTCTTTTGTCTGCAGAGCTGTAGCTGTAACTGAGATATAATGCGGCAAGTTATTACCCGCAGGTACTGTCAAGATGGCATGAGATAGTCTGTATCATGAGACCTTGGCCAGGGGTGACCTATCAGCATTGAATGTGTCACAGAATGTAGTGACGTGACGCGGAGAGGAATGAGTCCAGACCCAGTGGATTGGCTGTTCCTGGACCGTGGGGTTGAAGCTACTTTGCGACGGTTGGATGTTGGTGTGGAGGGGTACATTGGCTGACAATCACAAGATGGAGGGGTAACACAGCAGCTCATGATAGCTAATAGGATAAAATATGCTTATCATGATGTAGGTAATTGAGCCTATATCGATAGGTGTCCATAGTCCTGGACACCCTATTTCGAGACAAAGCAATATTTCCCGTGGACTATCTCTCTATAGCTCGGCATGACAGCTGACATTCATTGCATGGGGGTCTCATGAGCCGTGGTCATGGCTAAGGCGGGCCGAAGTGGTGGGCCGGCATCTCCATCCCTTAAGCCGAGGTACCAGTACGCCTCATCTTCTCACGAGGTGTGAACGACAGTCGTACAGCTTCTCTATTATGGAGGTATGTAAGCAATAAAACCGCAAACGTTAGTGGTCGAGGCTTCATATCCTAACTTGAAGTGCTCTGTCGGTCGAATCTCTTGTTGCAGGGACAAAGGCAAACACCAAGGTCATAGGCATCAACGGTTTAACAAAAGTAGGCAGAACAACATTCATGAAATGGTGGAGCTGGGTCATCATCTAGTGAATGGGTGTTTGCAATTGCCTAGCATTGAACGTCCAGGAACCAAGTGACGTAGGTAGACCCCACGCAGCCCCAATGAGGCTTCAGGTCAGGGGACAAGAATAATTGTATTCTCACGACTCAAGTCATTCTCGGTGCATCAAATTTGGAACAAAACACTATATCAACAGGTTGAATACCGTGTGTTCTCTATTTTCGTACGACCGTTACTATTGTGTCTGCAAATTACATTATTGCGACAAACGCTTCCAAGCTACCCCTCACTCCAACACACACTCATCTCCCCCTTCCAAAATAACACATAGTGCCGCTTCAAGACGAATATATTACACTCGGGTCGAGAAAATTAGAAGTCTGGACGGAATTTGTTGCGTGTCTTTCCACCAACTCTTCAGGGGGGCTCTCTTTGGTGCGTGGACTCTTCTGCAACTGCCCGACAACTTCCACTACCCACCACCTCTGGTCCCATATGAGAGAGGATGAAGGAGAACGACACCAATACTCCATCATGATGTCGAGACGGTTCGAAGAAGCCCCTCATAAAGGAAGTTATTCGCGATGATTGAAAAGTGCACATACTTTTACACTACTTTTGTTTCAACTTTATTCGTCCAAGATGGGTGAGAGGCACTCCATGATAACCACGAGATTTCCGCAGGACGATGCCATTCACAACGTTCAGGAAACGCATGATTGGACTATTGTGAGTCTAAACTGTTATGGTCTTGGTTGTGGGAGCCCATCGTCCAGACAGCAGTCTCCACTTTGCACTACGCCTGAGTCCAGACGTATCACAGGGCATGCACTACTAGCCAAGTTTCAATAGATATGCCTAAATCATGACTTCAATCTCTTGTCCATACCACTGGTTCGCAATTAGAACAATAGTATGTCTTCAAACGCGGAGATCACTTCAGTGTTTGCAGGCTAGGGAGCGGGTGAAGGACTTGTGGTGCAAGCCCTAGTGCCCCCCTGACTTATTCCTGCATTGCATTGTATCGAGAGGAACATGTAGCTACAATCAAAGCAACCAGTCCTGTATCCATCGTCGCAACTAGCTAAGCGTGACATCGAGTCCCTGAATGCAGTATCTGCAGTTTGTGGATGCCCCCTCTGCAGTCTCTCCTGTAATCACCTCGAGTTCTTCACAGTATGCCCTATTTCTTCCCCAGGGATATCATCTCCTGGCACTGAGCAAGGCATTCTCGGAGACCATTAAAGAGGTTTTAATTTTGTGCTGTGCGTTGCAATTCACCAAGTCTCTTCTCATCTCCACCTCTGCCCGTGGCCATTTCCTTCCTCTCCACTCTCTCTTCCATCTCTCAGCACATCTCATCTTCAACAACATCATCACCGCCCTCTATGTGAGTATTCCCTTGGTGCATTTCCTTTTCCGAATAGCTTCATGCCCTTGATCTCTTCCTTCTCTTCCATATCCCCACTCTCTATCATCCTCATTCAGGCTTGGAGTCGCTACCGCGTTCCTGCCTTCGCATTCACTCAAACGTCAGGCGTGCCCGTTGGCTCCTTTCCTTCCTCTTCTCTTCCTCTGCACCCTTCTTTCTTGTGTATACTCTAACATTTCATCGCGAATAGATACCGCCCACCCATATAACACGCCGTAAAGTTACTCCATCGCACCTTCTTCCCTGCATCACTTCGTTGTCAGGGCGCTCTCCTCGGAGAGTGGAAGGAGCACCTTCCTTGAGATAGTAACCTCAATCGCACCTGCTCACCTCGACCTTACTGTTAGACTCGAACCTTGATCTTTAACACACACGATCATCTTTCTCTCTTCCATCACCCTCTCTTTCAACGAGTACCCCCTTGTTTTCGCTCACGACCACACGCTGTTGCACTCATTGTCAGTCTTTGTCAGAAAACGTTCACTACCTGGCATTCACATCAAGACATTTCATTCAAGTTGGACGCCTAGTAACAAAGGGCACTGTTCTGTTTGTATCATCTACTGTTTGCTCTTTAGCTGTCAGTACATATCAAGTAAGTTAGAGCTTTCTCTTTTTCTTCCCCTGTGCAGCAGACCTTTTCGCTGCTGGTCCCTATGCACTGGCGGGAGATCATTACTTTGTGGGCTGCTCCAGTATCCAGCACATTGGAAAGTCTCCCAGCTACTACTGTACTTGGTGGATCGCCCCCGGCTTCTCATCTTCATCGGTTCAGCCTTTTCATCTAACGGCGGCAATGTCGTGGCTCGCTTGTTCCTTATTTTCGTAAAAGAGGCTCTCGATTTTTATGCAGAAAGGATTTGGCATTGGCTTCCCACAGGTGTACATGGAATTTTGCTAACTGGATTCTTCCATCGCAGCTGGTTGCTGTCTTTTTACTTGGACCCTTCCAAGATGAGACACATTGCCTACACTGCTCGTGAACTGTTGCGTCTACGCCACAAACCTCCCCAAAAAGATATCTCCGACAAACTCGTCTCCAAGGTCTTGGAAGACAGAGACTTGGGTACGTTTACACTCTCCTTTTATACCCACAACATGAACTTCAAATCTAACATTAAGCAGAAGACATCATCCGCACCCCTTACCTGAACAGTCCATCACTGTCCCTTATTATCGAAGAGGGTAACTCCAGCGACGCTGACGAGATGCATCGACGTCCTGTGCAGCAGCTTGACGGCACCGACTCGGATCGCAAGTACCGAGGCCGAAGTGATTCTGAGCTTGACCGGGCACCGACTGTTGCTCCAGCAGATCTTGCAACCCAGAAATCCGAAGGCTTTCAAAAGTTTTACAACTCTGTTGTTTCCCCTACCCATGTTCGGGTCACTGCTGGTGGCCGAATCGTGCCTAACACTCGAGGGCCTCACTCCCCTACCTCCAAATGGAGCCGCGAGCGAAGCTCGATCGATGGGCAGAGCCAGGCTCGTAACTTGAATGGTAATCAGCCTGAGGGCGTCGCTTATCCTGTTCTACCTCCTAGCTGGGGCCACTTTGCTCCCATGGTTCCTCCACATGCTCCAGGAACTTTGCCAGGAATGGCACTTCGACCGGAAGGGGTCCCTTTCATTCCTCCTCCTATGGGTTATAACTTGGCTCCCATCTCATACAATCAGTTTCCTGCCCCTGGCCTCCCAATGCAGCTCCCGAGTCAAGCTGGTCCTTATGGCAAGCTTCCGGACGCGGGTATGGAACAGGCACGCAATGTTCACCTCTCTCCTGCCGATCAGTTCGATAACTCCCGCCCCTTTCTCTGCAACGGACAGTGGTGGATCGCAAATGGAGGCGTTCTATACCCCATCAGCATGCCGCCTCAGATGAGCTTTGCACCCCCTGCTGTCCCCAGTCCTGCGGCTCCTCGCCCCAGTGGTGATTTCAACGCGGCTCCTGCTAGATATGGACGCCCACCGTCACGACAGCCTGACCCATTGCCTCTTCGCTTGCAGAATGAGCCTTCGCGCTCCGCCAGTCCTCCCGTGTCGTCAATTCGTCCAAGCTCGATTACCCAGAAGCAGCTTGAGGTTCTTCGCAGTCAGAAACGCTACCACCAAGACCAACTTCGGTATAACAAGCACCAGATCGATGCTCGAGACATGGAAGAGCAGCTTGAGAACATTTGCCGAGAGATTGAGCATTTCGAGCGCATGCTGGCGACTCAGCTCGAGTTCGAGTCCAGGAAGTATCCACCAGAGGGGTTTGCTGACGGGCCCCTTTCCAACTCATCCAATGACTATGGCAATAGCAACAGTGAATCCGATGGCATAAACGCTGTCAATGCAGTGCATCCCTCGGGCTTCGGGAATCAATTGACGGTCGGCAAGACCGGTGGCACCTTTCCACAACTTGCGAGTGTTCAAACCCGGCTGCATATCACGGCACCCACTTCGGCCAAGAACTTCAGCAATGCGTCGAAGAATGATGATGTTCAACAGCGTAAGCCATCCAGCCTTCCGATCCATGCTGCTTTGGCACCTGTCTTCCAGCCGCGCTCAGATCTATCGACATCCGCTGTCGCACCCAATGAGGTGGAAGAAGTCGACGACGGGGTGCAGATGCGGCAATATGAACGCATGTACAAGAACGCTGAGGGCTGGCGAACGTTCTTCAGGAACAAGCTCCATGCTGATAAGAGCATGGGCCCTCCCTATCTCATCGGGAAACTCAAGCCAGGAGTTCGGCCAGAAAACGCCAGAGACACTGATTATGTGTACGATCGCGAGTTGACAGCAGAGGAGGAACGCGCTCGCTTCACGTATTGGGGACGAGCACCTTTTATCTTCGAGAATGGACTCCCTCTATATGACGGCAAGAATTTCTATCCACCTTGCGTTATCAAGGAGGAACCTGTTGTCGCCACTGAGTCTGTTCCTCAAAATGCCTCTGTGCCAAATGAGTCAAAGACGCCGCCTATGAAGCCCATTGAGGTTGATCCCTTCCATGCTGTCCCCGAAGCCACCATGCCTTCTGCCCGTTACGCCTTTGATGACGCTACTCGCTCTGAGTCTTTGCACCGTACCGACGACTCTCTCCACGCAAGCTCAACCTCTGAGGTGCCTCGATCTGAATCCCACGCTGCTCATTCTGGAAGTCGTTACCTGGAATTCCGCCGTGCGATCAATGAGCGTCCACGAATCCCGAGCGAGAAGCTACGTGCTAGAGTTTCAGACGACTCAGGTGACGAAGAGGGCAATCTTCTCTTCAAAGGGCGCCGAGTTGATCGCGATGCGAAGTAAGTGAATACCATATTACTCAGTGTGGCCAATACTAACTTCGTTGCAGCAAGTATCCGAAAGACATCTGGTCCACGATGCGCAAGAATGGGAAAACGAGCGCGAACGTAGTTGCAGGACAAGTCTCCCCTATGACTGCCCAAGGTGTGCTGCCTCATTACGCCGGGCATGCCACTGCATCCTTGACTCCTGCAGTTACGACCAACTCTCGTGGTAATAGTGCCAAGCTGGGAGACGTGAACGCTTCTCCAACAGCAAACATCACTGTCGGAAGACGTGAAGAGAACAGACCGCCCCTTGAACTTCTTGATCAACAACTGCGCGGCGCCAGCCTTCAGGACAAGAGCCACCATGGGTTCTCTACTCGCTGAACAACCTCTTTCTCGCATTCTTCCTTGACAACCTTTCCAATTTCTTGGACGCGGGACTATCGATGATGCCGCATCTTCCTTGCTTTCTATAAGCATCAGCCATTGCTCTTATGATTACAATTTGTATCACTTACTACACAGTTTCGTTCACATGCTACTTATGGTTAAAGTGTGGTCTCACAGTCCGCCACGGCCGCCAGTGGCCTTTGCATTTGGTTGAATCGGTCAACGCTTGATCAGATAAAGCGCCTATCACACAGACGCGCAGGCAACATCAATGTTAGAATCATGTTAGGATTTCGAGGGTCATGGACAGGCGTCAAAAAGTTTGCCTTGATGTGCAGAATAACTGCTAGATGAATCATTCTCATCGGGGGCATGGATTATGTTCATAGGACTCTTATGTTAGATACGTTTGCTCACAAATATCTGCTTGCTATTAGACTCCTCTTGCACTCGTTCGGTGAAGAAACTCCTCAGGGGAGATATACGCGTTGACCGGTTTGACTTACACCAGCATTCGCTGACGATCCACCAATTTCATGGTCGTTTCTTATTCCCCAACCTCCCCGCTAGAACACCTCCCAGTAAGTTCTACAACTGCGCATCGGGTCGGGTAAACAATCAAGAATTTTTAGGTGTGCTCATCACCAAAAAGCGTCACGTTTATTCCCCAAACGCCTTGGACTGGTAGCTAAGTACGACCAGCCGGGACAACTGAATGGCAAAGATATGTCAATGAGAAGAGGATCTTGTTTAATTGCTTAATACTAGAAAAACTATAGTATCTTTAGGCTGAAAGAATGTACCTCACCTTCAAATTTCCAGCCTCATTGGCAACTCGGTGAAAATCTTCTAGGGAGAACAGGACCCCATGATAGTAGTTGGGTCCTGTCGGGTTTACTCTTCGCTAGACGTATACCTCGAAAACCATAGATCTAAGTGGTTGACGCGGAGATATCCTAGCGGTGGACAAAGTGAAGTCTACGACTTACCGTGCAAAGGCGCACCCAAGTGCGAGTGAAGTCTACGACAGACAGACATTGAATTGAATGCGTCTGATGGTGTTTGTGTTAGCATCCTACGAGAGGACAGATGGGTCAGCCACCTGTCCGACAGAACATCACGAGGGGACTCGCGAATGTGCATGTGGGGAGAGCAGGTCAAGACTTCGGGATAAACCTCCCATGGAGCATTTCACCAGTTGAGTGAAATGGCCATTGAGAACCCTAAAAATTCTCAATTCATCTACCCTGCTGTAGACCAGGTACCGTGCGGTTAGAAGGAAAAGCACGTAGGTATCGTAAAAACGCCGCCGGAGTAAAATGCCCATTTCCTCATCAACTTTTGCCCTTTGAGTTGCTCACATTCATGTCGTGATTATGTGAGTGGTGAAAAAAGAAAAAAGATTCGTCCTCGCCAGGGAGGAGAGGTTTGATCATGTCGTCTTGAAAGTTTTGGTGGTTTGGTTTTTGTTATTGCTCGACCAAGTTCATCGCTTAAGCGGTGACCTTGTTGTTGGCAGCGAGCTCACGGCCAACCTTGGAGCGGGCCAGGATGTCCTCACGATCCTTGTCAAGCTTGAGCTTGGTGATGACAACGTTGGAGGGGTGGATGCCCAGAGGAACGGACTGGCCGTTGGCCTTGTCGCGGGTGATACGCTCGATGTGGACAACGTACTTGAGACGGTACACGGAGGTGATCTTGCCCTCACGGCCCTTGTTGGAGCCACGGACAATGGTGACCTCGTCGTCCTTTCGGATGGGGATAGAGCGGACCTGTGTAGTGTTAGAGGCGCAAAGTTTTTTATTCGACTGCCATTGTGACTCACGTTGTACTTCTCACGGAGCTCCTTGGAGAGGGGAGCGCTCATGATGACACGGCGCTGGTCAGAGGGAGCCTTGAAGTGAGCGGCACGGCTCTTGCGTCGAGAAGACGAAACGTCTAATTGAGGTCAGGATAAAGAACACGGAATGCTACATCTGCATATAGAGAAACTCACTGGTGCTGACTTTGACCATTTTGTCGGTGGTTGGCGAGGACGACGCTGGTGAGTTAGTTGAGCGTTGGGCGATGAAGAACGGATTGACAAAAAAGAAAATTCTGAAAATGTGCGGATTTTAGTTGGCTTTGTGCGGGCACGTGATCGAATTGACAGGGGTGAATTTGCTCCATTTGAGCTTGAAAGTGGAGGACGGAAGAATTGGCTGAGTCAGCGGTTGCGGGCCGCATTTACTGCATTGGGGCATTGGAACACCGTTTTCTTTGCAGATATCGGCATCAAATTAATGAGATGAGAAGAATTTGCATGATGTCGGATGTCAATGGTACATGCGGAGGAATTCGAAGTTTTATAGAAGGAGTTTTGACTGGAAACAAGTGTTGACCCATTGACTTGAATCCGCGTGACACAAAGTCATAATCTTCAAGGTCACAGACATGGATGTCTAATCCGAAATAGCTGTATGGTATGCATATATTTTACAAGAGGAGCGTATTGTACATAATCCAACATATCCATCTATGCAGACATAGGTCTCTGGAATCGTCCATTGTTATCGTATCTTGCTTCTAAAGTGGCTGTTAGCATTTCTGACTACTATGAGACCTGATCAACTTACTGAAGAAGGTGTAACTCAATGTCACCGTCTCTACGCCCCTCATGTTCATATCATTGAGCAGATCAGGATCCAAGTAGAAGAAGACGGGCATGTCCACAGTCTCGCCCGCATTGAGGCGCTGCTCCTCGAAGCAGAAACACTGGATCTTGCTGAAGTAAGGCGCACACTGGCCAGGTGTCACACTGTAGGTAGCAACTCCGATGATGTCCTGGTCACTATTGTTGGTGGCCTTGTAGAAAGCCAGTGCGGTCTCACCGGGGAGAACTCGCACTTCTCGCTGCTGAGGGACGAACTTCCAGGGCAGGACATCGGAGACAGAGGCACTGAAAGTGACTTTGATTCGCTTGGCGTCTTTGACGGGCACGAGTCGGCTTGCGAGATCGCCTTCATCACCTGATCCTGGACCGCCGTGGGCACGTATAGGTTGACCGCCCCAGCCGGTAGTCTGGCAGATCTTGAAGGGCGTTAGAAGGGCATCGTGATGTTGAGAAGGGGGGGCCTCACCATCTTGTATAAGGGCACAGAGCCATAAGTGAGAGTTACAAATCCGAGGATTGTACTCAAAACATAGTACCTGATAATCGTAAGCCACGACCTTTCCAGTTCCATATTCAATCGTACGCCACGGTTCTGTTCTTCTTGCTATAATGCGCACGAATCTCGTCCATCGTCGGTGTATAAGGCTGTCCCGTGCGGGCGTTATTGGATGCATTGCGGGCAAAGTTGAAGGCATTTCGCTGGAGCTTCGGGCGGGCATTCTGGCAGAAGAAACATGACCATTGTGAAGAAGCCGCGCGGGCTGAGCTTCGCGCGAGTCGAGGCGCTACGTTCATGGTCAATTGAGGGGTCAATTGGCGATTTTGTTGGTGGTGAGGCGTAGATATTGAGTCGGCTGATGTTTAGGGATGGATTTCTTGCTGACGTCGGGGATCGGGATGTGCAATGCCGATGGTGGGAAGTGAGCTACCTACCCTATGGAAAAACGCCGATTTGATCATGAAGTTTTGGCATGTTTGGTAATTGGTTAATTTCGTATGTCGCATAAGATATTTACTACGGTATTTCTATTGAATTGTCACTCGTTTCTATTTATTGGTCTCAGTGAATGACTTGACTTGACATCACAGATGAACAACTCGATAGACTTGGAAGATAAAGGTCTTCATGTGAGTGACAATGCGAATAGCTGTTTTTAAATCTTAAAAGAGAAGACAATGTTTCTTTATTTTGTACTATTGTTATTTGACTACTTGTCCTCTGATAACTCTCATCCAATAAAATATCAAGTCTCGAATGTGTCAACTATGCCGTGTAGCCGTTAACAACCGCTACAAGACGAATGCCGCGGGAGTTTGAGTTCAGTTTACTCCATTGAATCGTTAACTACCTACCATAAAAAGACAATTCATCCGCCTGCGGTCCCTGAAACTATTGTTATGTCACTCCGAAGCACGTGCAATTTAGGTAGGGCAAGGTAGTTGAGATCTTCCATGATCATCTTTTAGCAGGAAGTTCGGCAGTGTCTATAGACCATGCAATGAATCCCTGTTTCAGTGGCTACCATTATTAGCTCGTTCGTATTTGAGGTTCTAGACACCAGCATCGTCTAGCCCTGCAGGCCCTGTCGGCACCACCGAACTTACTTTATATGTCCAATGCTGCAGCTGCTAAGTTAGCTAGAGCCTAGCAGGAGGCCTCGATTATGCTTCAGCAGTTGGAAAGCTTCTTTTTCGGATACAACAGTAGCGATTGTATCATATCTCAGCCATCTTTTGTGGCTTTGACAGTTTAAAGGGAGTACATACGCATTGAGTGGTTCTATTGGTTGGACTTAAGCGGTGGCTCATCATTACCACTTACACATTAAACGGATGAATCTTTGAACTGGCCTACCAAATGAATTAAGCCGATGGATCGATCTTATTAATAAAAGCTTAGCATTGACTAAGATCCACGGCAGTGACTCTTCAGGCGAGAGAGACTCGACGGAAAGGTTCGGTAGGTTTAGGTAGGTACTTTAGTAGCTGCTTGTTTCAACTTGGCTCCTAATGGAATGGAATCTTACATGGACCACGGATTGGCCTTGGACCCGCCGCCACGAAAAGCTGTAGGCAAAGACAAGAGATGCGGACAAAAGCTTAAATAAAAGCCAAGCCCAAAGCATGTGCAACACCAAAAAGAGACGAAGTCGATCTCAATGTTTCTCGCCATTGACTACCTCTATCCTATCCTCTCCTCTCGGGTGATTGACCATGGGGCCAACAGCAGAGGATAGACACAACATTTCACACTCGGCTCACGAGCTCGAGAGGTTTCACACCCCAAAAGAAGAGTTCCAGACTCAACCACATCATGACTACCAACGAGATGAATCGAATCCCCTCTGCAGGTCAAACTCATCGCCAACGCCAGGCTCACCACAACAATCCGACAAAGCAATACACCATCGACGACCAAGCAGGGCAGTTGCACTAGAAAAACTACGGAATCGTCCAAAAAAGCTGCGGAAGGCTCTGATTGCAAACATCTTGAGATGGTTTGCTTCAGTGCTGTTTGTCGTTGCCATTTACGTGATATTATGGTACTACTCAAAGCTAGATATCATGTCAACAACGACAAAACGAGAATTCAACGCTCTCATTATCGGACTCTCCCTTGGTCTTGGAATGAGCATAACGATATCTCTAGAGGCAATGGCTGTGGAGATTAGATATTGGATCATCAGTCTTCGAGATTGGCCAGATCGGGAGGTAGGTCAAGCCCAAAAAGATCGACTGTGAATGGGAACTAATACCTGGCAGACCGAGTTGATATTGAAAGCAAAAGACTTGACCAAGATCATCCAACTCACTTGGGTATCGAAATCACGTTCGCTACGGTCATACGCTGTGGCTTTCATAATACTCAACATTATATCCCAGATTGCTCTAGCTATGCTCGGTCTCGTCTACTCTACAAACACAGCTGACTCGGCTGCAATTCTACACCCTGGCAATGTCACAGTACCAGACATGTCCAACATCGTCACAAACAGAGTTCTCGCAAACAAGTCGCAAAACAACTCACAAGCGCTCGGTGCCTTACGATACACCGCAAACAGGTACACCAAAGTCATCCAGAGTGTCCTTGAAGCAGCACTGACAAATTGTCTAGTTGTGGCACTATCGCCCTTGGAGCGAACTGGGGAACCATGGACGATATCCCTAAACCTGGAACACTCTGGGACAACAACGATCCTTTGGCATACTGCGGCGGAAACTCTTGCACATACGTCTTTCAAGAATCCACTTCACGACCAAAGAACTACGATCTTGTGGTGAGCACCAACCGGAGCGTTGAGGCCACAGGGAATTGCCGCAGCTGGAAAGTCGCAAAGGGAGGCAACGGAAACGAAATCACCATCACAATCGACGACGACAAGAAGACACAAGTCAACATCACAGCCATAAACGGCGCCAACCAAACAACATTCATGTTCAACGCTGCGGCACCCCAAGGCCAAACATGGAGCGAAGTCGCAGCCTTTGAAGCCTCAAGCTCCCAAGCATGGTTCTACCGCTGCAACGTCAGTATCGGACCTGTCGTCAACGCCATGCGTAAGGAGCACTACATCGGAACCAACATCACATCTCTAGCCACTTCGGCTATAGCTCTCCAAGGATACGGAGCTTCCTCACTAGGTCCCACGGATAGCGATCGACAGTTCCAGAGCTATCCTGCCGAGTCGTCGTATGGGCAGCCCATGAATGGGAGCACAGAAGACATGGGACAGGTCATGTCGACTTTTGCGATTGGTGTAATAGCTGTTACGGCCCAGTCTGCTACTGGCATAATAGTCCCGGGGTTGCAGCCTCAGAATGGAGTTGTGTTGCAGATTACAAAGTGGATGTATGTACATCTCATCTTGGGGTTGAGTTTGGGAGTGCAGTTGTTATTGGGCGTTGGTATTGCGATACTGTCCAACTTACCTTCAAGGTAGTGGCTACAACGTTTAAAAGTGTAATGATGTTTGCTTTAGTTTCTGGGTATATAGGCAAGCGAACAATGATGATATTTGGACCAATCCTTCACTACCATTGAGCATGTTCTCCACGTTCGCAACTCTCTAATGGCCTATCTGCGTTGAGGAGATATCTGATTGTCACGACACGTCACCTCCATGCAACGTAAAGGGTCCATGATAAGGTTGATCGCAAGTCGAGTCACCACGTAGTCATATTGAGGGGAAGACATGTGAATGTCATGGCTTGAAGGCCTCACCTTTGATGCCTGAAGTGGAGTGTAAACAGTCTCGCTTTGCAACAAACATCATCTTACTCTAACTTGTGAGCACAATATCCCATGATGTTTTCCAGATCAAGAGTCTGAAAGAAGAAATGATATGGAATACAGTAATTGTGCGGTGTAAAACCTGCCTATGCAATCTCATCGCTGTATGCTGTATAACTTAACTTCAAGTGCACGCCTGCAAACCAGAAAACTACCAATCTTAAAGAACTCCTACCAAATAGACACATAATTCACTTTTATCGATGCTTTCCGTTTGCAAATCTCACCCTGTTACCATTCACAAGCCGTTGACGTGGAGAAGGACTGCTCCCGACCAGTCGCTCAAGGATCTGAACCACAAAAACCTGAATCACCAGGATGATCAAGCGCAGCAGGTGGTCGATGAGGCTTAGACTTGGTACCTTGCCTCGGCTATATGTTGAATCGGTAAACTCGAATGGAAGCTTCGCGCCCAAGTGTTCTTGGGCCACTTCAAGCCCACTGCTGAAACCATCCTCGTGGAGACCGTACTTGGTCCACGCGCCGGCATAACTAATACCGCGAGTGTTTTGGATATGTTTTAGAAGTTTCTGTGCTCGAACGGCGGATGAGGTGTATATAGGTTGTGAGTAGTAATACCGTCCCTGCGTTTGCGCCGGCTTTGGCCTTTGAAGCGGGTTCAAAGTAACGAAGACGTCGCCGAATGTGTTTCGAGGAATGTGCTGAAGGATGTTCATGTTGTAAGTGAGTGAAACCTGGTTGATGTTTCCCTTCCGTGAAGACGGTGATGACACTGCAAGATAATTCCAGCTGGCCCAGGCCTTCTTACGGCGAGGCATCATATCGAGATCGGAGTGAAGAACGACTTCATTCTGCGATGTCTTGAAGCTGGACATGATGGAGCGCTCTTGCTCACTGGCGGATGACTTGATGATATCGTATGCCTCATCACCATGTGTGGCGAGAATGACGTGGTCGTACAGAGCTGATGAACCATTTTCCAGGTGCAGCCTAACTTGACCGTTGCTCTCAGTCGTAACATGCCTGACTGGTGTCTTGAGAAAAAGATGATTGGGAGGGAATCCCTTCATGACGGCATCAACATATGACTTAGAACCGCCCTCTATTGTCAACCATTGAGGGCGGGATCTTATTGTGTTTAATAAATGATGATTCCAACTGAGACATGATGAGTATGGGTTTGGACTGTACAGCGTCACTAGAAATCTGAACTCACAGGAAGCGCACGAATGTCGCTGCGGGGAACTCAAGTGAGCACCTGTCAGGACTTGTACTCCATATTGATGCCGCCAAAGGAAGCAGATAATCGTCTCTAAAGGCATTTGAGTAGCCTTCAATCTCCAGGTATTGCCCAATTGTGATGTCTGTGCAGGTGCAGTTTGTCGCTTTATTCAAAACTTCAATGCTCGCTATATCGTCATCGTCATCGCTCAAGATATCCAATGCGAATTGGTTGAAACGCAAGATGTCGAAAAGCATTCGCCACATTCGCGGTGAGAGTAAATTTCTTCGTTGACAAAATAATGAGAACGGACTGGAACCTGACCATTCGAAAGCGCCGCGATCTCGTGATAGACTGAATGTTAGGTCTGTAGGGGTTGTCTTGACGTTGATCTTTTCCAAGAACTTGGTAAAGTTGGCTAAGAGAGAGAAGCTTCGGTGAGCTATAAGCATAACTAACCGTTGAGAGGGGACAAAGACTCACGGTAGGTGGTGGCATTTAAAACATGGAAACCAGTGTCGACTTTTGTTGAAAACTTTCCCTTTTTGAAATCGACAGTGTTTGTATGACCTCCAAACCTGTCGGAGGCTTCGTAGACGTAGACATCATGATACGTCTTGTTCAAGGCCCACAGAGCACCTATTCCAGCAGAGCCGCTGCCGACAATGGCGACCCTTTTCCTGCGGAAGCGATCAGTCGAGGAGCTCATTGTATCTATCGACTGTCGGTGTAGGCAGGCAGGAAATAGACAAGGGAAAGGGTTGGTCTGTTCAAGAGGGTGTACAAGACATATCTATCTTGAATAGAGAGCAGAAACAAGCAGAGACAGCAGAAACATTAAAAGAGAAAAGCATGTGACAGAGACAAGCCCAATACTCCAGTTCAGGCAATGATCAATTCATGATTGGATAAATAGCGGTATCGGTATTGGTAGGTATTGGTCTCGCAGCCACAGACGGGACACAGACGGTGTGAGTTGTCGAAGCTGATTTGATGACGAGGCAATGGAATAGATTTTGGGGGGGTTGGACAACGGAAGCAATGCAATAGTGGAGGTCAGTCACCATGGATGACGAGACAAGGACTTACATGTGCTGTGGCTCCAACATGCTTTAGCGAGCAGCGGGATACAGTATCCGAGATGTACTAATAGATAAGGAGAGACAGACAGACAGAAAGATAGATTAGTGTCAGTAGCAGTGCCTTGCTTCTGCTTTCAAAGAGAAACAGTGGCTTTTGGCGATCTACAATATGAGAGTTTGGTTTGCGGACAGAGGGTGGGAGTCTGCGGGAGATGAATGGTCAAGCTTCTATTTTTGCTGGGGGTTCGTTCCGAGAAATGACATCGATGATTATCCCGTCCCAACATTGAGCTCATGACCCACTAACTTAACACGGACGGAGCTCGAAACCGAAGTTGACTCGACTTCAGTACCGACCTTGTAAAGGACGAGGACCTTGTCTTGGCTGCTGAACTGTCAGCTGGAGCTAGGACAGCTGGCAATGGATCCTTCAATGGCATTATCCGATAGTTCAGGTGCGTGGTTCATGCTATGTATGCTCCTGTGGCTGCACTGTAACCTCGCGGGATATGCAGCATGCCACATCTTGATCAATATCCTGGATGTGGCTTGGCTGAAATGCCTTTCAGGGCTTTTCCCTCCATGAGCAGCCTCAACATCTGGAGATCTCAACGCAGAAGAAAACTCTACACCACGCCGAGTCTGGCAGGATGATAGCTGATCTGGAACATCCTTTTCACATGCAAAACATTCAAAGACTGCTCTTTCATTATGCAATCTTTCACACAAAGGACCTCAAAGTATCGTGGTATGTCGAACACTCAACGGGACTGGTAAACGGTAATTCGAGTCACCAATTCTTAAAAGCGCCGTGCAGGATAAACCCGCCTTCGTCTGCCCAGTTTGTTTCAACCCGACGCCATTGACCGAGGTCGTGGCGCTGAGCCGCTTTTTCTTCGCAATCCGGGGTATTCAACTTTCTATGAAGAGAAAAAAAGAAGAAAAAGCCCAATTTTTCATCGGCAACTCTCAGTGATATACTGCCCCAGATTCAGTCGTGCACAGACCATCATATCACGTGCATCATGGCGTGCTGCGTTCATTGGTCACTTGGCCTCTCATACGCAAACGACCAGGCACTCACTCAGCACTCGGCCTGCCGAACCTGGAACGCTGACGAGAACGTCAAACCATCAACCACTCACATCCAACATCACCCGAATATTGCGCGTTCGACACGAATTCAACTACATCCCCCAGCAAATACTATAATTCGGCTTCCGACTCCTATCACGACCGTAATCAGTCCCATTTGCAATCCCATCCCCTCCATCTCCTGTCATTCTCCAGCCTCCTTTCACGATGTCGAACCCTCTCGATACCGATGCTGGCTCTGAGCTCTTCACCTCATACGAGGCTGAATTCAAGCTCATCCAAGCAGACCTGAACCAAAAGCTGGACCAGATCCCTGAATTAGCTGGTGAGCCTCGAAAGGCCGCTATCAGCCAAGCCGAGCGGGCACTTGAGGAACTTGATGAGCAGGTAGGGATATCTGGTGTTCAACATCGCCACCAGTACTCAGGCTCGTGCTAACTCTTTCGCCGTTAAGCTCAGCGCAATGCGCCTTGAAAAGCAAAACATCCCCACCAGCTCTCGCACCAAGGTCAATCAGCGCTTCCGAAACTACGAATCAGACACAGATGCCGCTCGTCGCAAGTTGACCACTCTCTCCTCCGATCGCTCAGCACTCTTCGGGTCGCGATACACAGACGACCCCGCCGGCTCATCAGACATCCACATGGAGCAGCGACAGCAGCTACTCTCAGGGACCGACCGTCTTGATCGTAGCACACAGCGATTGAAGGCCAGCCAGGCCCTCGCCAACGAGACCGAAGCCATCGGCGCAGGCACCCTAGCAGACCTCAACAGGCAGCGAGAAACCATCGAGCACACCCGCGGAATAATGCTCGAGAGTGAGGGCTACGTGGACAGGAGCGTCAAGACACTCAGGGGCATGGCGCGTAGGTAAAGTGGCCCATACAGACGTCATGGCAAATTACGGAAGAGCTGACATTTTATGAAATCGCAGGATGGCTACAAATCGGATAATCACCATCTCTATCATCACTGTTTTGGTTATTCTTATTATTGCGGTCATCTTCAGCAAGTTCCGATGAGGAATGGGCTTTTGGTTATCGGAGTTTAGGCAGTCGTTTTCTTGACCCGGCTTACAATGGATGCGCTATGCTGTTATTGATAATGGGCCTTACGCGTACTTTCGTTTGATGAAGGAGTTTTTAGCATGCTTAGTGATTTGTAGATGTAGACCGTCTTGTCTTACTATAACAATTTTTTTGGAATCACAATGATTAGAGTGTAATTTGGAAATATCAAGTCCTCAAAGTACAATGTCTCTGTATCCACTCTCATGATGAGTGTCACTTTTCATTTCTTTGGTAAAAATTCTACTAATTTCCAATGCGATAGTAGAACACCATGATTCATCGTCAAACGTAGCTAAATCACTCACTTTGTATATGCTGCTGCATCAGTGAACACCCACAGTTTTGACTATATATAACGACTTGTTCGAAGTGTTTGAGCTTGAGCCTCGAGCTACGTAACCAAACAATCGCCGAGAAGCAGCCGAGGTTAATCCGGACCTTACTATTAGCAGGGCTTTGCTCTAGAAACCTCCAGCCTCTTTTCATTCCTCATCTCTCACAAAACTCTACTACCTCCACACAACCAACCTCCCCCCTCCCTCCTCATCTCACGCCTCTCTATCTCTCTCTCCCCCCTCGCTCACGACCAAACAATCTCCTTCTCTCTCCCACCCACCGACTCGTGCATCTTCTTGCTACTGTATTTGTATTTCGAGCGTTTTTCTCTCCCCCACAAAGCTCACCACGTGCTGAACGTGGCTTTTCACATCGGCGATGTCTGAATTTCTCGGGTATGCTGGACGTGGTCATTGAAGCCTGCCTACGCCCGCTTACGCAGCCATAGGTCTCGCATTTCCCTCATCTCCAAAAGCGATATTCGGTATGTGACTTGCTCAATGTCCTTAATTGATTGGCGTCGCTGACCTTCGACAGCTATGTTGGCACTCTACATGAAATCAACTCGGATGAGTCGACAGTATCACTTGAGAATGTGAGGTCATTCGGTACCGAAGGTCGCAAAGGCCGACCTGAAGAAGAGATTGCCTCCTCCGACCAAGTCTACGAGTACATTGTATTCCGAGGCAGCGACGTGAAGGATCTACGAATTGAGGACCATCCCAACATCAAGGAGAACAAGCCTCCAGCTGTGCCCGATGATCCGGCCATCGTTGGCGTAAGTTTATTTTCTCTCCCTTTGAACCCCCCTCCTTCTTCTCCCATATGATGAAATATTTCGGATGTAAAACATTGTCATTGTCGGAAAGCGCAAAAAATAATGTCGAGATTTCCGTTGCCTTCCTTCTGATTGGGATTTCACACTCTGTTGTCATTTTTGCTATTGTGGTTCAAGACACATAAGCTAACAAGCTGCAAGGCTCGAGCTCGCCCTGGAGCCCAAGGGCCTAACCAAAATGCTCCACCAGGAGGACCGGCTGCTTTCGGCCCAGGCCAAGGACCTTACCCACCCAACAACTTCTACGGAGGCCCACCACCAGGAAATTGGGGTCGTGGTGCTCCAGGACCTGGCCCAGGCCCTGGCCCTAACTTTGGGAACATGCCGTATCCTCCTCCTCCTGGCTGGTTCCCTCCTGGTCAGGGATTTCCGGGCGGCCCAGGAGGTCCCAACGGTCCCGGAGGTCCTGGAGGTCCCGCACCTTGGCAGAATGAGTATCATGTTCCATTCGCCGGTCCCGGTGCTCCTGGACCTAACGCACCCGTTGAAGTTGCCGCGAACCAACGAGCCACTTCAGGCTCTGGTCCCTCACAAGATGCGAAGCCAGCTCCTATTGGACCTGGCGCCGATCGAGCCAAGCAAGCCACTCCCAGCGGGCAGGCAGCACCTCCCACCGAACCCAAATCGCTGGCTCAAGGCGTGCGACAACTCTCTCATGCCCCTACACCACCTGTCGAGTCGAAACCTTCGGTTGAGGAAGTCAAGCAGACTGCTGCGAGTCTAGCAGCCAATGGCCAAGCAAAGGCTGAGGACATCAGCAAGGCTACTCCTACTGGACCAAGGAATCACCGGGTCAACCCTGTTATTCCTTTGACAGGTTCTGTTGCCAAGCCCTTCTCTCTACCGGGCGCAGGCGGTGATGCTGCCAGCAAGGCTCCGTCAGCCACTGCACCACCTAATGTTCAGGATGCCACCAACGCTGCTAGGGCTGCGGTCGCTGTTGCTATGGCCCAACTGGGCAACAACAGTGGCAACGCTATGGACAACTTGACGAACAAAGTCAACGAGATGCGGGTCAACGCTGTCCGAGGGGGACCAGCCAACAGGGGACGAGGCCGTGGTGGACGTCCTGCTGCCGCCAAGGTCGCGGTTCCCGACTCGGACTTCGACTTCGCCCAGTCTAATGCCAAATTCAACAAGCAAGATGTTGTTAAGGAGGCTATTGCCGGATCTCCTCTGGAGACACCCGAAAACCCTGCTGTCACCGAGCAGCCCGAGATCTCGACTACAACTGACGATGCTGCTGTTGCCTACAACAAGTCGAGATCGTTCTTTGACAACATCTCCAGCGAATCCAGAGAGCGAACCGAAAACGGAGGCCAGAAGCCCGGCGGTCGCGAATGGAGGGGCGAGGAGCAGCGCAAGAACATGGAGACCTTTGGTCAGGGCAGTGTTGATGGTGCTTATCGCAACTACCGTGGCCGAGGTCGTGGTCGTGGTCGGGGCGGTCGTGGCTATGGCCGCGGTGGACGAGGTGGAAGCCGTCCCCAGTATCAAAATACGCCTGCTCAGCAATAATCGACCGCGACGTCACCGGCCAGTATAATACGAATTGAGATATGCCAGCTATGTCGAACGGCACTACGAGGCTGGGCGGTACGCCACAACGTCGAATATGCTACGAACCGATACAGGTTTCATAATTGCTCGTAACATGTATCACAAATTTCCTACTTTTGGGACGATTGCATTTCTGCTGTTTTACACAAGCGAAACACGGTTCCCTACCGTTCTTGGGGTTTGAACGGGTTTGGGGAATGGGGGGTTGGCTCTCTATAAGAACGAGGCCTGGAGTTAGGATTGAATTGGAGGCCCTTCCGCATAGCAGGCTACAAAAGGAACTTGTTTTGCCCTTTTTGAATTGCAGAGTTAAAAAACACAAAGGACGGCCTGGCACGGCCTGGCGCTGGTGGTTATGAAGACGGAAGCCTAGTTAATGAGGCGACGAAAGCTCATGATGATGCAAATAAAACTAGGAAACGGAGCTTGATACATATCAGAAGCACACACAACTCAGAGAGGAATGAGGCATCTGACATGAATACAACCAATGATTCAAGCTCAAACAAAGTTGACGCACTTCTCTTGTGATGAATGCTGTGACTACTTGTTCAAACTTTGACATGAGCATGATACTATTTCGTGAATGTGTTGAGAGAGTTAAAAAGCGGTATTTGCTCGTAACTCGACAACGTCGAATAATTCCTAACTTTGGGCTCTCCTCGACTTCATTGACCAAGTACGTTGTTTGGTTGGTAGCAACGATGTTATGCGTGAACTGTAAGAGCTTAAATTTTTTGCCCATAGCCCCGCACACGTCATAATCCTCTCGTGTCTCTTTGGCCTGACTCATTGAAAGTCTATCAAAGCCTCAAGTTCTGAAGCGTAATATCTCCCGACAACATTAAAGCGAACCAACAGCTGTATAAATATACCCTCTGACCCCTGTTCAATCCTCTTCATTCTTTCTTCTTCAAATATCTCAATCGTCACTGTCACGGCTCACATTCCTTCGCTCACCCTACACCAAACTGAAAAAAAAACACTCGTGACACCCACATCTTCACTCACAATGTCGACTCGACAACTTCGCAAGCTGCAGAAGCAGCGAGAGCTAGAGGAAATTCAAATCCTGACAGAAAAGAGCTCGGGTGAGAGCGATAAAGAGAATGAGCCTATCGCACCAAAGCCTCGCGTGAGCCTCTTCGCAGCTTTGGGTGGTGACGATGACGACGAACCACAAGATGAGGATGAGGTCCAGCTACAACCTGAGGAGGATGTGACCGAAATCAGGCAACCATCCACTACAGGGAAGAGCAAGAAAAAGAAGAACAAAAAGAAGAAGTCCAAGTCCAAGGCTGCAGCTCCCGAGGAGGATGAGGATGAGATCGACAAGGCCATGAGAGAACTCAACATCAAGGCATCAACTCCTGCAAACACATCTACCTCAAACAACACAGCAGCTCAGACCCGACGAATCAACGAGCTTCTCTCTATCAACCCATATCACCTCAAGGCCAACAATGAAATGCGCAGCCTCTTTGGCCGAGACGTCATCGAGTCCGCCGCAGCAGAGGAAGCACAAGAACGCAATAGTCGCCCCATGCAGCGAGAAATCGACCTCGAAACTTACCTGCGTGGGCCTCCTGGAGCCCCGAAACTTCCAGAGGTTTCTTTGCGTCGAAATGTGTTCATCCAAGGACGCGAGCACTGGCCGAAACAAAGTGCTGGTGGCTTGACCATGAGGGAGGTGGCAAAAGCCGAAGATGGGTCATTCACGGAGTATGCTTACGCGCACTCTCAAAGCTACGACGCTCTGCAAGCTTTCTTCTTCACATGCGTGGAGATCGGAGACCCTCAGCGAATGATCATTCTCCTCAAGGAAGCACCCTATCATGTCTCGACACTTCTACAGGTCAGCTCTATTGCTAAGCAAGACCAGAACCAGGCTCTCGCAGCTGAACTCTGTGAACGGGCTCTCTTCACTTTTGGTCGTGTGACCACAAACGCCTTCCGCCAGAACATCGAGCAAGGCAAAGCACGTCTTGACTTCCGTCGTCCGGAAAACAGGCAGTTCTGGTTGGCTGGATATCACTACCTCAAAAGCCTCGTGCGAAAGGGCACCAATCGCACTGCCCTGGAGTGGGCTAAGCTCATGTACTCTTTTGATCCAAGTGGTGATCCTTATGCCATGAGACACTTCATTCATTGGCTGGCCATTCGTGCCCATGAGTCTCAGTGGTTGATCGATTTTGTAGAGGAGTTGGAGAAGACGACAGATAACCGAGACTCGGTCTACCTTCGACAGACGTTGGTATTGGCTCACTTGCAACTGGGCAATACTGCTCGTGCAACTGAAGAGCTCGAGAAGGGCATGCGACGTGTCCCCTGGCTGTACTGTGGATTGTTCCAGGAGTTGAACCTTGACACACCTCCATCTATCTGGGGCATAAACGCCGATTCAGACTCGCGTTCGTTCTGGGTCAAGCTCTACATCCACCAAGCCAAGGATATCTGGAACAACGCACAAGCTATCCCTCTCCTTGAAAAGACAGCCAAGAGTCTCGAAAAGGTTGATACAAGTGTGCTTCCCAGCAGTGACTCTCCTCCTGATCAAGGCGTCACAAGGCTTGTATGTCTTGAGGGCCAGACATCACTTATGGGTCTGGCGCCACGAGAGTACTTAGAAATTCAACCGAACTACGAATTCGACCCTCTACCACCCCCTGAGGAGGAAAATATCTTTTCAGGCGAAGGCACAAGGATGCCTTTTGCTAACCGACAACGAGCTCAACCAAGTGCAGTCCAAACACGCTTGAACAACATGTTTGAGCGCCTTGCGGCAGTTGGTCAGGGTGGTGCACCTGGCCGTGATGAAGATGATGAAGAGGACGCTCACCTTGCGGCCGTGCAGGCACTAGATGATGAAGAACTGATGAGGGATCTTGAAGAGCACGAACGTGGAGCAGATGCTCAAGGATTTGTTGAACGAATGATGCAAGTCCTTGGCATAATAGCCGGGCCGAATGCTGATGGCCACGATATGCCAGATGAGGCTGATGACGATCAGGAGGAGCATGAGCACGAGCACGAGCCTGATCAGGATGAGAATCAGGAGAGAGGGCCCAGCAGTGATCTTCCAGGGGCTTGGCCCGAGAGTCAGTGAGGCTGACTATTCGCTGGATAATAATGGAACATGGGGTTCATGACGATGGTGCAGAAGTAGAGGATCCATCAAAAGTTGCTAGACGCTCTTGGCTGAGCAATCTCTTATTCCCGTGGGAAGAAAGAACACAAACCAGTTTCGTTTATTGGGCTGAAGAAGTGTTCAATAGTCTCTGACTAGTTGTACAATTATGCATTAGACAAATTGCAAATTGCATTAAACTGTTTCGTTATATCAATTGAGCAAGTTTCAACGCCATCCAACTTGCTAGAGCGGTGCCGGAGATGAAGTCTTCTAGAAAGGGCGGCAGAAGTTAATGAACCCTACTAAGCTGTAGCCAATTAAACTGTAGAAGCGTGGTAAAATAAACATGCACTTTGACAAGGGTTGTTGTAAACTTTCGAGTGATTGTTCGGACTTCGAAAGGCATAGCAAGACTTATGCTGTGTTGGCGATTTGTATAAGCTTTCACAAATCTGCCAGCTTCCTATCTCACTCATAAGAAAAGTCGGTATTGATCCAAGGTCATCCAGGGGAGGAAAGAAAACACAGGAACTTGATCTTAAATGACAAAAAGACTTAGGTAATATAGCCTAAGCTTAAGATAGCTTTTGCTGAGTTTATTTTGACATCCCCTATTGAGGTTCGCTGTTTTCTTGCCCCCCGAGGGTCATACAAGGATTCCGGAGTGTCTGTCTCTTGCGGCCGTAGCGTGCCTTTTCAGCCCTGTCTAGTGCATGGCAGTCATCCTGGACTAATAAAGACAGCAGTTCGCAGAGGCGGCTAGGACTTGTTGAGCGAACAGTCCATTCCAGCTATGCTGCATTGAGAGATTGCATTTATGACAGTAAATCGCGGCATTTTGGTCCACGAGAGACCTGGATGTGAATCGACATTGATTGGCGTTGCTGAGCCAAAGTGCCAACATGGATCAACCAGGAGTGTGCAGCTAATGGACAATCAACAAATAATAGCAATAGAAGGTGCCCATGTCCTGGCCTGGGAGTATTAGCGTTTGTCGAGAACGATCCGAGGAACGAATAATGACAATGGGGATTTTCCTCGGAGCCGAGAAACCCGACACCTAAATCAGAAGCACGGAGCACACCGTCGGCCGACTGGAGTTACTTGTCGTAGCAGTTCAGGCGCATGCGGCGCATGTAAAATTCATGGCTGATGATTCGGAGCACATGATACACCTGGCATGGTCCAAGTCAGACTGCGGCTTGCGACTCGACTCGGTCTGGGACTTTGGACTCCAGACTCTGGGGACGTCAACCAGGGTGAAACGTGGTGGAGAATGGTTCTAGCCTTAAGGAGCCAATTGGGCCATTTTGTCCGAGCATGTTAATGCCAATGAGAAGCCAAAGACAACTATGGTAACTGGCGGAGAACCAGCAGATGGGCTGTCGTTCCACGCAGGCGCTTGTATCTAGTCAAGCAGCTCGATTCAGACCCTTTGAGAGCGAAAGGCCAAACATCATTTATCGCAAACCAAATCCTTGCCATTGCGCTCTTTTTTTGTAATTCGAGACTCGCAATAATTGAGGCTTAGACAATGACGCTTGTGCTAAACATATCTCACGACCCCATAATAAAGGTAAAAGTGAGACTGAGATGTCTTGTGTAAGTCGATGGCCCGGGGATTGAATGGAAATGCTTGCGAAAAGCACGGGTTTGCGTGTGCGGAGGAGACTGGGGATTCGATGGAGCACAGTAGTCGGCCGAAAGGATTATTTTTGAATCCGTGGTGAACCCGCTGATGGGCGATGGGCCAAGCAAAACCGTGCTGTGCCTGTGGTGTAAGTCAAGTGTCACGATCGGCATAGTTACATATGCAGATCTCCATTCAAGACCCTCCGCTGGAATCATCGAATTCCCCTTCTTTGTGCGTTTTCTCGGCTTTCGTCGGATTGGTAATCTCTTGATAATCTTTGATGGATGTTCCTGGTTTGGCACGAGCCATGCGGCCAAGCATTTTCTATGTTGAGGACTCCAGGCGGTGACATTTGATAGTGGCCCCGAAAAGGGACGGACAGTGTTGTGTATGTCAAGGATAAGTTGATCTAGCTAGCTAGGTAGAGCCTGAGGGTCTTATTTATGCATTAAAGGTATATAATATAGTCCTAATATATAATAT
>JAAOAT010000701.1:0-22842 GCA_013186855.1 Fusarium ramigenum | reverse complement strand
GCTTGTGCAACCGTTACACTAAGGAAACATCGGTTGGTTAGTGTCGTGGCTTGATCTTTCGCAACTGGAAGGCCGTAACGCGCCAGTTTGTTCTGAACCGTTTTCTGGATACTAGTTTTACCAAAATTCAACACTTAAAGAAGGCCTTTATGGACACTATAGCCCAGCATAAGAAAGATGGTATCACCGTTTAGACCAAAGCCATCAACCTTGGTTTGGAACTCTTTAATGTCACCAGGCACGTAACAGTGCAGCCATAGCCGTGTTTTCGACATGGAACATCGACTGGAATTAATTCATACCTAAAATAATTTCTGTTACAGCTGCCAAATTCGGTCTTGTCATTGAGTGCGTCGTGTACCCGGCTGCCTATACAGGGGGGCGATTGAGTCATTCGCCGGTAACGCCTTGTTTTGAGATGATAATAGCCGAGGTCGACTAGAGTCTTGCATCACACGGCAAATAATTGAAATCCCAATTACCCCAGACTTTTATTGGTTTACGTGTGCTTGAGACACTTGGTGCGGTACTTTTGACGACTACTAGTTGCGTACGTGTGTATGGCGCCTGAAATTGCGGGTAAAGCCCCTCAACTATGAGGAGTTGGAGATTTGAAGTCTACGCGTCGATGATGCCTTCAACAGACCCGTTTTTCAGACTGATTTATGTTGAAGTGGGTTCTTGAGGAGCCGTCTACTTAAGAACTCAATAGGATTCCTAAATTCCAGCTATCAATCCCATCGAAAAATCTCATTCATCTCATCTCATTACTACGTTGCTCATTGCTACGAAAATGTCTCAATTGACACTATATACCGATAGCCGGTTCCCTTGTCCTCAGAGACTGCAATTGGTAATTCTTGAGCTGGGTCTTGACATCACCGACATTCATGAGGTGGACATTATCAAACGTGAGCAGCAGGTACGTAATGCTGATGTTCTCTCTACAAACAGGCGAGCTCATGATTTGTGCAACTGTATTAGAAACCGGAATTTCTCGAAATCAACCCTTTCGGAGCTGTCCCATGCCTCCAGGATCACTCGCATGATCCAGTTCTTGTTCTGACCGAGTCACGCGCTATTGCTCGATATCTCGCAGATCGATATGGCGGACAGGACATTAAACTCATACCCGATGATGACATTGCAAAGGCCAAGTTCGAAGAAGCTGCATCCATCGAATTGACATCTTTCGATGCTGTTGCAAACCCACTGGCCTTCGAAGCCTACTTCAAATCGTGAGTAGCCCTACCGAGGCGACGGTAAGAATGGAAGCTAACAGCTCCTGGCAGGCAATTCATGAATCAAGAGCCCAAGGAGCAGGTAGTCCAGGATCTTAAAGTGAAACTTGAACGTGTTCTGAGACTCCTTGACCAAAAGCTCAGCACACAGCCTTTCATGGCTGGCGAGGTTAGTATTGTTGCAATTCGAGTCTTGCAAAAGAGCAACTAACATACATACATAGACTGTGACCCTGGTTGACCTTTTCTACGTCCCGTATATGCACTACCTGCAAGATGGAGTTTGGCCTACCCTTTTAGACGCTCACAAAAATCTACTTACTTGGTGGAACCAGATGAAAGGTCGAGTGTCTTACCGACAGATTTATCTGGATGAAAACAACGGGATCGACAATGCTTAGATCTGTGGTATTTAGGTGATTATAGGTAATTTTCATTAATGATATTATCTATATCTTTAACCCTCCACCTTTATAATTTCGCTACCAGTATTATTACTGGTGAACTCAAAGTTAACAGGTATTTCAATACTTTTGATAATTTTATAAATTAATTCCCCAGTTTCTGGATACCCTGTGATCTATAAACTTATCCAAATAGTCCAGGATCCTCTTACAATCAGCCCTACCCTTCCTCTCTGGGTGCAACATCTCATCTTTGATGAATTCTAGAAGCCATATAAGAAACGCTGGTCCATTCTTGCGACATACTTCGTGTCCAAGTTTTGTAATCCACTTGAGGCAGTTAGATGAGACGCAACCCAAGTTGAATAACGCACGATTTACGTACCTGTGATACACTTGGCTTCAGTCTAGGTGTCTGAGTCTTATCGATCTTGTTGGAATAGGTGGTGGAAGAATTCGATTCCAGACTGTTTGCTTCCTCTTTTCTTGTAACTTCAGTCCCCCGGTTCCATCCAATTATCTCGATATGCCTCTGGAAGAAGTTGCCCTCAATATGGAAATGGAGTGAAGAGAGCCGATTGGAAGAAACCGCTCTTGTTGGTTTATTCCATTTGGAAGCAATGCATATTCGAGTTGGTTCCTCAGCGTATCACGTTCAAGCCCAGTGACTTTCAAGTCTCCCTGCATTATCAGGTCGTCAATCGCAGCTGGAACACTTAAATGTTTGCAATTTATTTCTTTGTGAGTTGTGTAGAACCGTCATGCTATCTCAAAACTAGTGTATGCTCTGAACGCGGACTGACTTGACATTGATCTAGAGCAGTCCCTCGTGGTTGTTCTGTGACGAATTGACCTGTGTGTGCTGAGATCCATGATTTCCGATAGCGAGTCGCTGCCATGCCCGCCCCCTTTTCAGAGAGGTGCTAGGTCGTAGACTTGTAGTGTTGTTTCATGTGTTCCTGGATTTCTTCGACTTCAGTCTAAAAGGCGTCGCGCGATTAGTATCAAATTCAAAGACGATAAATGAAGTCAGAACCACCAACCTCCTCAAGTTTTCTGGGTACCATGATCTGCCATTGGTTGCCAGACCGCTATAATGGTGAGAAATCAGAAGTGCCCATTGAACTGCATCGTTTTGAACTTTACCTCAACTACCTCATAGTTGTCAATTCCAAAGTAATCGTCAAGCTTTTTCTTGAGCCTCTTCTTGTTTCCATATTCGAGAGATAGAAATTGCTGGATCATGCTGAAAAGGAGCTTCGTTTTGCAAAGTGATGTCGTAATGGGTGCTATGTGATGATTGGAAAAGACTTGGAGTTTTCTCAACAAGGAGCGCTGCGAAGGAACTTTCGAGTTGTCGTAGACAGTGGGATTGTAGTCGGAGATTTCTGGTTTGGTGCTCTTAGTTGTTGCTTGTGTGGAAGGTTATATGCCCTTTGAAAGCTCTTGAAAGCTCTCTGTGAATGTTGTCGAAACATTACTTCGAGCCCTGAATCCATGTCAATTCCCTGTGAATCCATGTCAATTCCCTTCATGAATCCATGTCGATTCTCTTCATGAATCCATGTCGATTCTCTTCATGAATCCGTGTCAATTCTCTTCATGAATCCGTGTCAATTCTCTTCATGAATCCATGTCGATTTCCTCTGAATCTATGTTCATTCCCTCTGTGAATACTTGTCAAATCCCTCTGCCAATTCTGTTCAATGCTAATTCGCAATCTGAACATTCTGAACATTCTCTTGAACAGTCTGGGAATGCATAGTGACTGATGCCTTCTGCTCTGGATATGTTGACTACCTAGGTACCTTGAAGTAGGTAATATCAAGCACTGGGCATGTGGTGGATTGATTCTTAGACGATACAAGTGGTGGTCATCATGAAGGTAATATGCCTTTCTCCCTCCTATAAATTAAACAGCTAAATGAAATATTACAGAAGAACGATTATGCTTTTTGTGTTCATGAAAGATAGAGAAAACTTGTTGCACTTTTAGTTTTAAAAGAAGATAAAAATTCTTTATATCTAACGTTATGCAACAACTAGCAATGTAGAGTATAAAATCTATAGTCTGTCATTACTGTCTCAACGATATTCTCACTGCTCTCAACTCCTTCCTGCAATAAATCAAGCAAGATCTCGATCATCACCGACTATGGACAAGGTTGCTCTCAAGGTGCAGATATAAAAGATGGACATAGTAAAGATAGTCAAGCCAATAGCGACAACGACATAGATCCAGAAATAGGGCGACAATATCTCATTTCGCTCGCCGCCTTCGCCAGTCCACTGAAAAAAGCCCATGGAGAAGAACGTCTGCGGCTGTTAGGGATTGACGGCCAAAGTGTGAGCGAACTTACAGAGACAAAGGTTGCAGGAAGGAAAACCATGCCCAGCATTGCAATGGACTTCATCAGACTGCCGTCAAGGCGAGTCATTTGCGCAACCTCCAGACTCACGCGAGAGATTTTCTGGTTGGTTCTTGCGTCTTTGCGGCCAATGTTGTTCAGTTCCTATCTCAGTTTAACTCCAGAGGATGGGTTGTATACCACTCTAGTACATACCAGTTGCGTTGCCAAAGTCAGGCCATCCATAATGTGTGTACATTGTCTGATGTACTCGTCATATTCCTCAACGAGGTCCTGAATCCTTGTCTCCAGTCTATCACCCACCTCTCGGAGGCAAACAGATCTGGTCTGATTCTTGGGGTCTTTGTCGGCAAGTTGAGCGCCATAATCAGTATCGTTGAGTTGATGAATTTGATTAATCATCTTGCCGAGTTGGGTCTGCCAGTTCTGGAGCCCAATTCTCAGAAAGCTAATGTTTTGCCACAAAAGCACGGCAGGCTCTTGCTCTTCTTCTCTCTGATGCGAGTTTGTCTTTGGCGGGGGAACAGTCTTGGCAGCCTTTGAGTGAATGAGACTTGATACCAGCCGAAAGTAAGACGCTAAGCATCCTTGCTTGGACAATGGTAAGCCATATCTGGACTTACTCTCCTTGTTGTTCGAAGAGCTTTCGCCCTTGTCCAATGCTTGTAGGTCCGGGGAGGCTAGGTCATGAATCCGCTGAACAAACTGCGTCAGACACTTCCTCACTGTACCGATGTGCCTCTCCCTCTCGAATCCTGCGAAGACCACTGGAAGAATCATGGGATGCAGTACGTCTCCGTCAAAGTTTTCCAGTTGACCACAAATAAGCTCAGAGTCAGTGATCAGATCTCCGTGAAACTTGCGCTTCGACAGATCACATCCGTACCAAACGGCGTTAGTTGTCAGGGTTCCGGGAAAGAATGTCACAGAGAGGGCCATATCCCCATCCCAAGAAGCGGAGGTTCGGCAGTTGTATACTAGAGCAAAGTGAGAATCACATGTATGAAGTCTGGCAAAACGACTCACTAATAGAAGGGATGGTCACATTCATAAACTTCCATGTAAATGGGATAGTCACGAAAGCGCAGCTTGTATTGCGGTTGATAGCTCTCACGATAGACCCATGAACCTTGAGCTTGTTCATTATCGTCTCGAATCCCGTCTGAGTGAACGGGAGCTCATCAAGTGAGTCGGTTTTTGAGGCCATGATCAAGTTTGTGCATGAAGCTTCCTTGTGTTGTCCAACAGGGTCGATACTCTCAAAGGGTTTCAGTAAATATCGCTTGATAGAGCATGGATTGCTCACATCTAACCATTGGCGAATATCATCCTCATTCGTGAGGTGCCGCCGATTTGCTTGCCGATTGGGCCCATTGTTAGAGGTGAGAGAACAAAAGTTATTCGAATGAGCCTTGAATGGCTTCGAAATTCTGAATGCTTCGCTGGGTCGTGGTGAAAGCTCGAGCAAGCCCCAGTCATGCGTGTGAAGCTCCGATCTTCTCGTGATCCATGACATATTGGCAGAGGGGTATCGCAGGATCAGCTCGGACTTTCCGACTGCGTGGCGATGCTCCTGGGCAAAGTTGATGGCTCCCATGTTTGTCCGAGGGCGGGTTATAAGGCTACACTGAAGCCGAATGCTCGCAGCTCGATCCACTGAGAGACGTGACACCATAGCTCATCAGGATCTTTGGCGTGATACGGAAATTTCGGTATCGTATTCACGAACCTCTCTGTCCCCAACTATCAGTGTCCCTCTCAGCCTTCGTGTCACAGCCCTCGTCTCACAAAGTAATAGGTCTTTGATTATGTGAGTAAAGTCCCTACGAGTAGGTGACACACTGCTTGGGCGACCAAATGTAACAGCTTGGTTATGCGGTGTGTCACCCAGAAAATTCATAAGCTTGGGTGGCCGAAGTCTTCCGGTCAGCCCTTTTCTTCTGAACGAGGTTGCACGCTGTCCGTGTCCTACATGTCCGTGGTAGGTAGACTGTGACATCCTCGAGTTCCACGGCTTAACAGAGGCGCCATTGTATGGTTCCTAAGCGATAGAACAATCCATGGGGTTCTTATGACCGACCCTCACTGCCGTAAGACCAGAAGTCTCGATATAAGATCACAGTTTGGATCCCCTACCGAACAAATCACACGCAGATGTACCAAGTTACTTGAACTTAGCGGCAGCAATGATACAGGATTCAGGAGCTGATGAAATTTTAGGTGCTTCGCTGAAAGATCGTCTCGAATATGCGTTGCTGCCAAATGGAATCCGTCCGCAAGAGCAGTTTCTCCCAGCCGGTTCCCTCGAGTCAATTTGTAGCGAATTGACTGTTTTTACTGAGCTTTCTAGGTACTTCGACAGGGACGAGGCTAGGCAAGTCACATCATATATATGTGACCGAACAAAGCCCGCCAAAAAGATATTTGCTGCTTTAGTACTCATAAGTCGCATCGAGTTAATCAAGCCCTTCCAAAATGCGCCGTTTTTCGACGAAGACTTGCCATTCACAAATAATATTGAAGAGTCGGAATTGCGATCTCGCTGGCCAGGCGATCAGCGATCCGTCTTGCTTACCAGAAGCCTCCGGGACATCAAGGCGATACGCGACTTTAGCCTCAAACAGTGGTGCGTGAACATCCCCTTTTTTGAGCGGGACTTCGATCAGATATATGGGGATCTAGTGTTTGATTCGGATACCATTATGCCGTGGGAATCTGCCGGGCAAAACATCATCACTGGAGGGTATGGATATGTTCAAAAGGTCACGATACACAAAGACCATCATTCATTTGTAAGTTGATGGTGATGATGAACCAATCCAACATACTGGATAAACTGACATTCAGGAGACAAAACACAAGGGTTTCGCATTAAAGACTATTCTGCCAGCCAAACAACACACCCGAGACATTTTCAAGCAGGAGTTGGTCGCGTTTCGCAAGGTCCATCCCAGACCAAATCTGGTTGAGCTCGTATCTGCATTCGAGATATCAGGAAAAGATCAGTTTATGCTTTTATTCCCGTGGGCTGAGGGGGGCACCTTGAGCGACTTGATGAGCCAATCGTCAAAGGACCTCTTCACTTCCCTGCAGTTGTCGCCAAGAGACTTTGTTCAATGGGTTGCATCACAATGCCGTGGCTTAGTCGAAGCTCTTGGGGCAATCCATCAAGTCAACGTCGTTCCTAGGATGGACGAAACCTCCAGTGGCAAAGACAGAAGCTTTGGAATACACCTTGATATCAAACCAGCCAACATTCTCTACTTCTCTCAGGAAACGGCCAAGCACGCACTCGGTGTTCTCAAAATTGCAGATTTTGGCCTCGCCGAGTTTTATAGTGCATCTTCGAGAACGCGAAAGAGCCGCGGTTCTGCCTACAGGTGCTCTCAACAATACCGCTCACCTGAACACGATATCGGTTACATCATATCAAGGAAGGTCGATATCTGGGCACTGGGTTGTATTTTCTCCGAGATGCTCACGTGGATGCTTCTCGAATATGAAGGACGTGAGGAGTTTCGTCAAGCGAGAAAGCAAGATGCCTTATTCTCAGGAGACTGGAACTACTTCCAGGATGAAAACGATGTCGAGGACAACTTTTTCCAGAGACATATTGAGATGAAGAGGGCGAAGACTTTTCATCGGCTCCTCCGAGCCCATCCGAAGTTTGGATACATTAAGCAAACCCGGGCTGTAAGAAAAGAGAAAGCAAGCTTGGATCAAGCAAATTCCTCTGCCGGCTCCAAACACTTCAAGCAGATACCAAGACTCAAGCCCAGAGTGTCACAGGTGCGTAACTTGCACTACAAAATTTGATTTTCATCTTCATCAACTAAAAGCTGAAAGTGGATTGCAAAGCTCGTGAATGAAATACGTTATCAGAATGGGCCGACTTTCCTTGGAGAGTTCCTAACGTTCATTGAGAAGGAAATGTTGCAACCAGATAGGATATGTAGAGCTGATTCCGACAGGATTCTAAGATTCTTTAACCAGTCTATAGATATTAGGGTAAAGGGAGATTGGACTATAGATTTGTAAGCTCATAACAAGGGTAATGGCCCTTCTATCAGGTGAGAGATGAGGTCTGCCAAGCGTTAGGCTTGAGGGTGATTTAAATGTATCTATCAGGAAGAATCCTACGGTGTCATATCCACCTTGAAGTCCTTGCACCGCATGATGTCAATAGAATTCCAAGTGTTATGAGACCTGAGAACAGACAGCTAACAATAGCGGCTTTTGACTGCACCGTTGAGTTTTAAGGGCAGTCTGCCAAGAATGGTTTATGGAGTGTTGATGACAAGCGCTGTAGAAGATGAGGTGCTGAGATTTAGACACATTGCATACCTATTCAAATTAGCTTCTAAGACAAGTTCCAGCCCATATACTCTTATTTAGCCCAGAGGTGAAGATAAGGGCAGAACAGGTCAAGGTGGAAATAATATAAAACCCCCTCTGGTGAGACAGATGTTGATGTGAACTGGAATAAGCAAAAGAAAAAAGGTTGGACGAGGAGGGAATTGAACCCTCGACCTTTCGCAGATGCACGAAGATGCGAAGCGAACATCATACCCCTAGACCACACGCCCTAAGTATAGTAGCCGCAAAACTCTTAGTGGTTATATACTCCGACCGTTGGTCCCCACCTAGCAACCAAGTTTGATCACACCCTCCAAAACATCAGCCTTAGCCAGAACATGATCTCTAAATGTTACCCTACAAGCCAACGAATGCATAAACAACTGCAGATCTCTCTATTACCCAGTCAATTGCAGTTCCCCAGTCTCGGCCTCTTCCTAATTGTCTCATCGACATTTGCCAAGCTCATCACCCGACAACTTTATCCCCCAACTGGCATGCAATTCGATCTCCTTTTGCCATTATCAATGCATCACACACGGAAGAAAGGGATTTTTGTCAAGCCCAGTGATGACCTCGTAATGACAGCCTTATTACAACATCTCACCATCCATTGGCTCGGACGACTCATCCGGGCGGTTCACCATCACCCTATTGCCCCGCAGTCTTTGTTCAATAGACATAAAACATAAGCATATTGAAAGCAAAAGGATGCTTGGAAGGATTCATCCGGAAATGGCAGAGCGACACTGTTTGTATACCCGCGTGCGCACACCGGTTTCCCCCACGCATTTGGGAGGGCTCACTGTCAACCCTCCCAGGGGGGGCTTGTGCTTCTCGTTTTTTTTGCAGCGGCTGCCAAGCTTTAAATACCTAATGGTTTCTCGCATTCTCCGGGTGTTTTAGCCTGAAAAGCCGGTTCCAGGTGAACGGGTTGATGAGCTGAAGGACCAGGGGATTGACAATCCCGGTGCAACCCTCTTTCTCCAAAATGTCGGATGAGAAATGAAACCAACATCTTGTGTTTGAAGCTTATGCTTATTTTCATCTTCGAGAATTATTCCATAAAGTCTGGGGAAAGATGCTTGTGGTGTGAGATGAGGTGAAACGCGGCTGACATATAGACGACGCTGAATGGCTGGCTATATTCACTTGCCGAGGCTGTTTACCGTGTTTATTATCAGCCCAGTCTTAGAGTTAGTCACGAATAACATGATTCAATTCTCAGCCAGTCAGTCTACACCCTAGTCTCCATAACTCAGGCATCACTTCACTCAAATGGACGGGAAATTGCAGAACCGCCCCCCACCCAAAACCCCATGGTCTAGTCTACCCCAAAAATACTAGGCCGCTCGTTCAGGCTCGCTCGTATATCTGACCCCGCAAAACTTTACGGTAGCATGTCATGTGGTTTTAGATCTGGCATATGTCTAATACAAAGATAGAAAACGATCAGCGCTTTAAGCATAAGCTAGCACCCTCCATCAGCCGGTCCGTTTAACCGCAAGAGTTGGACCGAGAGCAGCACCTCGGCTCGAGAATCCGTTTTCAATTCTGGGGGGACTGTCAACCTGAGCTAGGCCGGGGTTGGAGTGCATGCGAGCGAATCGTCTGTGTCTGTGTGGTCGGCCGCTGACGGGAATGTCACGTCGTGATGCAACATCAACAGCGGTCGAAACCAAGTATTTTGCGGAGACTCCACGTTTCCCCAGACAACTCCATAATTAGCCTATATACGGAGAATTCGGTTAAGCTACCGCTAGGTTCATACTGTCTGTCTCTATCTTATCTACACGCGCACGCGGGGGGAGAGGAGAAGAGTTCATGTATAATATGATCTGCAATGCCCCATTGAAATTCTCTTTTTCGTTTCCCATCCTCTCAAGCTTGGTTTCCTCTTTTACTCCGGAGACGGGCCCTTGCATAGTACTCACTCGACAAGCTTAGGAGAGCCAATTCGCCAACATGGTCAACGTTGGTAGCGCCGCGGACCCCGTCGTCACTCGCCTCGTCGAGGAGGACAAGGTGCCATGGTACAAGAAGCCCAATCTGCGTATCATGTACGTCTGGTTGTTCTTCTGCTGCATGGGTGTTGAGATGACTTCTGGTTTCGATTCGCAACTCATCAACACGCTGCAGTACTCTCAGAACTTCCACCACTGTACGAATCACCTACAAATATATGGAGGACTAGTTCAGAGCTGACGGGTTTTTATAGATCTCGGTGACGGACGAAAGAACGCCGAAGGCAAGTGGGCCATCGAGCCTGGTCTGCTCGGCTTCGTCAACTCTTCCTACCAGCTCGGCTCTATCTTTGCGGTCCCATTTGCGCCTTGGTTCGCTCAGCGATTCGGTCGAAGATGGTCGATTATGCTTGGTTCTCTCATCATGGTTGGTGGTGCTATCATCCAGGGATTCGCCCAGCACGGTATGAGACTTCTGTTCCATCCAATATTCGATTTACTGACGAGTCCTCAGTTGGCATGTACATCGTTGCCCGTATGATTCTTGGAGCTGGAATTCTCTTCTGTATCATCTCTGGTGCCGCCCTCATCGGTGAGCTGGGATATCCCAAGGAGCGTGCTGTCCTCACATCTCTGTTCAACTCGTCCTACTACATCGGTCAGATTCTCGCCTCTGCTATCGCTCTGGGCACTACTCCCATCACCACCAACTGGTCATGGCGTCTGCCCTCTCTTCTGCAGATCGTCCCCTCGCTGATCCAGATCTCCACCGTCTTTCTCCTCCCCGAGTCTCCTCGTTTCCTCGTCTCCGAAGACCGCGAGGAAGAAGCCGCCCAGATCCTCATCAAGTACCACGCCGAGGGCGATGCCAGCTCCCAGCTAGTCCAGGCCGAAATCGTCCAGATCCGAGAGACCATCAAGGCCGAGATGGAAGCCTCCAAACAGTCCTGGCTCGAGGTTGTCCGCACCGCCGGTATGCGCCGTCGATTCGTTGTCACCATCTTCATCGGTCTCTTCACCCAGCTTTCCGGCAACACTCTTCTGAGCTACTATTCCGGTGTTCTTTTCGGCATGATGGGCTTCACCGACGACTACACAAAGACTCGAATCAACCTCGCCTATGCTTGCTGGAGTTTTCTCAATGCTACCATCATTGCCTTGATCGTCACTCGCTTCAAGCGTCGACACATGTACATGCTTTCCGCTACTCTCATGCTGTGTGCTTTCATCGGCATGACCGTGTCTCTTGAGAGAATTCAAGCTATCCCAGAGGGCGTGAAAAATAATGCTCCTGGTATTTCCGCTCTGTTTTGGTACTTTGCTTACTCGCCAACCTACGCCATCGGAAACAACGCTCTCACATACAGTAAGTCATCAGCCAACATTCTCAAGTCCAATCTAACAACTTGCAGCCTACCTGGTTGAACTTTGGCCCTACGCGATGCGAAGCCGTGGTATCGGTGTTCAGCAGATCTTCGGAAAGCTCGCCGGTTTCTTCTCCACCAACGTCAACTCGATTGCTCTCGATGCCATCAAGTGGCGATACCTGGCCATCTACTGTGGTTGGATCTTCTTCGAGTTCTGCATCATCTACCTTCTCTATCCCGAGACCAGCGGCCGAACCCTCGAGGAACTTGCATTCCGTATGTTGTCTTGCCCCCATTGCTTCAGTTGGGAAATTCTAACAGATGATAGTTTTCGAGGACGAGGAACTCAAGGAGAGGACCGTTGCTGCCGTCGAGAAGCAGATCCACTTTGGAGACTCAAAGGCAGAAAAGTCAGACGAACAGCAGACTCAAGTGCAGACCCGCGAGGTTGTTTAAACGGTTACTATGTTGAAAGGGAGAGACTTGTTTGGTCTCGATACTTGCTAGCGCTACCAGGACGATCGTTCATGAATATCATATTATTGCGACCGCATGTTTTGGTCAGCAACAGCGATTTACCGTCAAAGATTCCACTTCTAAAATCAATGTGATGTCTGAAAGTGAGTCGAGGTGAAGGGCTCATGACAACTTAGGCTCCAGCACAGAATATCATACATCGCATGGGTCTCAAGTGCCACGACAGCTAGCAACAGAATATTGTATTCTGAAAACGGCGGTGGTATATCCAGTGGTAGCTGAGGTCTTGTTCTTGGATATCAAGAAGATTTCGTGAAGATATTCTCCGCTATAAACTAACCACTCACCCTCTACAACACATAAAATACTAAGTAGTTGGGAAGTTATGCGCAGATAATACATCCCTCTATTCAACACTCATTCGAGTCCAAGAGCGTCCTGGAGGAGCTTCAAAGCTCCAAACAGCTGATTGTCATGATATCTCCTCCCCACAAGCTGAAGGTTGACAGGAGCTCCTGTGAAGTTCCCACTCTCCCAAAGCTCCTTCACATGAGCGCACTCAGGTCCTAACGGCTTATAATCCGCATCGTACTTCTCACCCTCCTCAACCTTGAGCCCGGTAGGGAATACTAAGCCGGGACAGTCGAGGTAGTTCCACAGAGCTGTATACATAAGATAGAAATTTGTGTCATGAGTCGTAGCCGGACCAACGCCAGTGGGACAAAGGATAACATCGACATCCTGACGCTCCCAATCCTCTGCAAAAGCATGTCGGAAGTCGAGGCATGCTTTGCGTACGTAGGCCATTTCACCAGCAGTCAGCATTCCCTTGGGTGCGGCGGTTCTCCAGATCCATTCTGTGAGAGGATAGATGGGCTCGCCTGTTGCTAGGATGGCATCACGACTTGGAATACCACCATCAGGGGAGTATGCTTGCCTGATTTCGTCCCAGGCTTGTTTCACGCCATAAGGCAGAAATGCCTTGACTTCGATAAGTCCTGATAGTTTAGGGTCTGAGAGAAGGGTACTAGCCCACGACAGGGCACGCTTGAGAGGTGGTTGAGGTTGGATGAAGCCGTCATGTGTCATGATGCCAACTTTGAGGGGGCGTCCAAGGGTCATATCCAGCTGAGTTGACAGGCCAGTCCAAGTTGTAGGTACCAGAGTCAGGTCTCTGATATGAGGCTTAACAACAAGCTGAATACGCATGAAGAGATCCATATCCCGTGCAGACCGACACATGGGACCGGCATTGGCCAAGACAGTGAGCTCAGCTATCATAGGCCCGTGTACCAAATCCTTCGTTGTCAGAATGCCACTTGTTGGCTTGTATCCATAGATGCCGCTAAACGCAGCAGGGATTCTGATGCTGCCACCAATGTCGGTTCCAATTCCAAGCACTGAGCCCTTCATAGCGATCAAGGCTCCCTCGCCGCCACTAGACCCTCCAGATGTCAAAGTGGTGTTGTGCGGGTTCAAGGCGCGGCCCCAAGGTGAGTCACTTTCACCGTGCATCAGGGCCTGGGGTTGGTTCGTCTTACAGTAGAAGACAGTGCCGGCTTTGCGAAGGACAGCTGGAAGGGGAGAGTCATGCTGATCAAACTCCGCCGTAGCGAGAATACCCAACGACGCGAACGTGCCAGCTAAGGGAATATGATCCTTGATGCTAACGGGTACACCATGGAGTGGACCTATCGTGGTGCCATGCTCTGCTAGATACTCATCCAGCTTTGTAGCTTGCTGGATAGCCTCATCATAGAACCACTGGGTAAGACAACAGGTAAGTTGGTGAGCGATAATTGCACGCTTGCAAAAGGCTTTCGCAACAGCCACGGACGTATACTTGCGTCGGGCGATAGCCTCAGCAAGGCCAGTTGCATCGTAGTCTTCTGTAATGGCTACTTCTTCGTCCGTGAGTATACCACAGGTAGAAGGGATCTTGGTGACATTGAGAGGGGTGTCTTTAAAGAGTTCGGGGCCCAGGCAGAACTCGGAGGGCACTTTGTCGGCGAGTGCTTTGAGAACAGCAGCACGCTTGGCCTCGTGCTCTGGTGTGCCTTTTGGCACTGGTACGGGGTTATTGACTTGCATGGCTAGGGTAATTGAGCAGGCGGATGATCGAACTATGTACCAGTCTTGAGTGTTTGTAGAATGAGTGTCAAAATGGGTGCCATATGGATAGAGAACTGGTGAGTAGCAGGTCTCTCTTTATAGCCGTACGCGATCACATCCGCACCCCGCAGGCTTCTCTACAACCTGAACAGAAGCCATTCGGAAATACCAGCGATTGGAGAATTAATGATAATCCAATCAGGCGTATTTGCGCGATACTGCACGTAGGGTTTGCGGAGTGAACCATTACCGAGGCTGCTGGACCCTTAACATGGATGTAACCACCATCCCCAAGTTCTTCTAACATCTATCTACTGAGCCAATCATTTGCATTTGCGAGAAATGCATGAACTAAACTAGCGTGAGCGAATGAAGCGTATCATTCTAAGCTTCATACTTCACTAGTGTACTTCCCCGCAAACTTGCTTGGGGACGGCTGGGACGGGTATGCAATGATAGCTTATCTTGAGCTGAGGCACTTGACCCTTGAGTCTGGGCCTTATCGATCCTTGGACTTGTTGATCAAGTGACAGAGATAACCAATTCCATCGTGTGTAGGAATAAGCCATTGGTCTTCTCTCTCTTGCAAACACCCGTACGACTTCAGGACATCCCAACACAGCGTCGTAACACGGCTTCCTTCACTCAATTGCCCCAGATTTATAATCCACCATGACAGCAGGTTCTCAGAGACCCAAGCTGCGCGCCAAGACGGGCTGTCTTCCATGCCGACAACACCGCATCAAGTGCGACGAGCGAACTCCCATCTGCCGAGCGTGCCGTGCCTCACGAGTCCCGCGCGATTGCCAGTGGCCTGTAGACAAAGACCTCATCGATCGCCGCTTCAGATCATGCCAGGTTCGCGAGGCTCATCACCAATCGCTTTCTGTAGCGACGCCACAGCTTCTGCTGGCCGACTGCGTGATGGCTCGTAAACAGGAACGGTGTGACATCGAATGGACACTCTTCTACGAATTCGGCCACCGGGGAACACCACTTCTTTTACTACCGAATTGCAGCTCTGTCTTCCACAAGACATGGTATACAGCTATACATACTATCATGGTGTCGCGCAAGACTCTGTCTTCTGCTCTCATGGCATGCGCTACATCCTTGGTTTCTATAAGAGGAGGGCCGCCTGGCATGTATCAGGTCTCTCATCAGTACTACACCGACTCGTTGTCCAGGCTGGCAGACTCGCTCTGCCTAGGCTCACCAGAGAAGGACGATGACATTCTTACCACCATTGTGCTCCTGTACGCATTCAACTTCATCTCTGGCTCCTCCTCGTGGGACGGTCAACCTCAGCATGTCACTGCTGCCATCAAGATCATCAGCTCCCGTATCCTCAACGCGACAAGCACCGACCTTACGACTTTTCTCCGTCTGGCGCTCGAGAGTGTGTTGTACCAAGTCTTCCTATTAAATAACGGTCTTTGGTCCAGCGCAAATAGCTACGTGTCCCTCCAGTCGCTGAACTCGGAGTTTTGGGCTCTCTCCGAGAAGCTCTTGGAGCATCCCACGAGCCTCGACTTTTCCCTGCTGAGTGTCAATAGCCCCGTCCTTGGTATGCCGTTGGCTGTGATGCGACTCGCCACATTTCTCGGCCAGCTTTGTCTCGGAAGAGAATCCGCAAACATGGAAGATCTGGTAAAGCTTCAGGCTGAGGTCACAATATGGGAAGACTTTGCAATCCAGGCGGTGGAACAGACCGATGCGTATGATGCGCTGAACAGAGATGCAAACTGCTTATACGCCATGATCGCTTCTATTCTCATGCAGCACCTCATTACCTTTGGTCCAAACAAAGGACTTCCTAGGGTGTCTCCCACAAACAGTTGGCAAGCTTGCGCAGCACTTCAGATCCTCTCCCAACGTGCTGGGGATCATCGCTGGTCTGAGTGTTTCATGGGGACTTGGCCTGTATACGCTCTTGGCTTCCTACTATCTGAGGGCAGTGATACAGATATTGTGCGTCGCGACATGCAACGTCGGCGGGAGCTCACAGGCTTCTGGATAGTCGAACACTTCCAGGAGGACTTGGAGAGGTTTTGGGCTGGGCTGGAGCCAAACATGCCATCGGTATCCGTCAACTACGATGTCCCTGACACGGGCGATGCCGCCGCCATTGAGTCTCCCATGCCGATCATGGCGTTTTGAAGCAAAGCTGTGATGTACAGTGACTTGGAACCCAGATGGAAGGCAGCTTTCGGTGATACATCTTTGATGAGCCTGAGGCCTCTCGGCCATGGGGTATTTACTGTGGCTAAATCTACATCACGTCAATTTTCTGTGACTCTGTAGCACTTTTGGTAGGCAGCAACTAATCATCCTCATTGTACCTTGGGTTCTTGAAAGCCACTGGCCCAACCATCCCGTATGATAACTCAGTGATCAACTCAAACCTTGCGCCAGGTCAAGTCAGCAGTAACCACGGGAGTATCTTTACAATATTATCATTTTTCAATTACTGGATTGTGTAGGTTCATCAACCCAGACATCTTTCTACTCCTATTGGGTCCTGCAAAACCTAAAAGCCTTCAAAGTTCACGACTCATCAACCTTCTCCCCCTTCTAAAAACACTAAAATTTCCAGTCTATATATTCCCTAGGACAGAACTTCCCTCTCCAGACAGCTTCTCACGACATCAGTAGTCTACGGGTCGTCATGAGTCTTGTTACCCTGCCCCAGGAGCTTCTCGCCGAGGTCTTCTCGTTTGACCATGGCTTGTCGAGGCGAGATCTCAAGTCACTTAGGCTCACCTGCCGCCAAATGTCCACCGAAGCCTCGCGCACTCTTTTCTATCAAGTTCGAATTTCCCTTCTTCTTCCTGATCTTCGGCACTTCTTCGAGCTCTCAGAGTCTCCGCTTGCCTCGCTGGTCCGAGTTCTCGTGTGGGAAGAGCTTACGTTTGACGTTTCCAAGTTCCAACATCCTTGGTATCCGCCCCCGGTGATTTATAATGAGAACGGAGATAGGTGCAAGATTTTCTCCAGAGAGATTACCGAGCTCGTGTCTTTTCACTTTCCGGTTGGCTTCCAGGATATATCGGCCTTCGCCAGGCACCCAGACCCCGTTGGCGCGCATATGATGCAACGCAGCCGACGTCCCATTCCGAAATCGAAATCTCCAGATGAGTTTTTATCTGCCGTCCGCAGCATGCCCAATCTACATACTCTGGTCTCAAGGCGCATGGATGGTCAGCGGCGCCTTGAGATTCCCTCCTTGGATTTCTCCATGACCATCAGCAGTCTCAAAGATATTTTACAGAGACTTGGGACAAATATGAGATCCAACACTGGCTTTACGGATTATTTTATGCCGCTACTCGAATCTTTTGCAAGTCAACCCAATGACGAAGTGCCGACAAACAAGATTACCCGTCTGTTCTACTCAGATGAGGATGTTGATCCCCGTTCAGCGCTCCTCCAAATGGAGGAGCCTGTGAAGCTCAAGATTTTCGAGCATCTTGTTCGCTTGGATCTCTGTCTCTGTGATACATTTCTCTCGGCTCAAGATTCCAGAGGGTTTACGGCTTGCCTTGCAAATGCGAAAAGCTTGACGAGCTTGAAAATATGTAACGAGAATGCTTTCATTCCGTTCGATCCTATTATTATTCCCACACTACCCAAGCTTATGAGTGTGGAATTTGTGAAATTTTGTAGCAGTCCTTACTTTAACTTTATGAGCGTGGCCCATGGTGGACAATTCCAGAATGCCTGGATCTCCGGGATTATCAGTTTCATCCAGCGCCACGCGGAGACACTAAGAAGTTTGTGCTTCACCTCGTCAAGAGTCGGAGTTTTCCTTCTTAAGGAGCTCGCGAAGTTGAATTCATTGCAGTTGGATAGGCTTGTTATAGCTTCAGCGGACGACATCAATAACGACGACGATGACTACTGCAGCCGGCCCACCAACATCCGCCGGTTGCTCAACAGAGAAAATCATAAGCATATAGATGAGCAGGTAGTTCTTGCCTACGTCAACCGAGCGGATGGCCTCGATCAGAAGATACCACTGCCACCTCACATAGGCGAAGCGACACAGATATCTACGCATTCACTGGTCGTCGACACAACCACTTGTGAGCTTTCAGCCTTCCATGATACGCGCAAACGAGAATGGGATCGCCCATAGTCTTGTACCCCGAAGGATCCAACATTTCGAGACGGGTTAGTTATGGGTTCACTCAGGCCATGATCGAATTGATATCCACTTCACCTCTACTGTGTACCTTTCTCAAATTCCCTTATACTCCTAACGGAAGTTGTTCTATATGTATATAAATATATATTTGATAAAGTTTCTTATACCGATTCACACAGAATTGCCTGATTGTAGCATGCCTCAAGTGGTTTAACTATTAGCATTTCTAACCAATACAAGTATAGGGTGAGCAGACGTGTTCCCTTAGACACGCGGTTGACTACGTCACCTATCTCGAGTATGACTGTCGGTCCATTTCAAAGTCAGTAAGAGTCTACGCAAGATCTAGGCAGCAGGAAAAAAGCCACAAAATTAAAGAAAAGACAATTCAGCTTAGCCGTCTGTTAATAAATGGAGGGGAGAGAAAAGCACTTTCATATGCGACGTAATCGAGGCGTCGTAGTCTGTATGCCAAGACTTTCATATGCACAGCCACAGATAGATACGCCACACGCCACACATCAGTCAATTTTCGAGGAGGCAATAAAACTCAAGACATCTGCTGGATTCTAAGTAATAAGAGACTTTAGTAGGATTACTATCTATTTCATCAAGAATCAGTAACGGTTGGCGGATGTCTAGAATATACATTTACAGCAAGTTACCTCAATGTCAGAAGCTTTCTCTATAATACGACTTAAAATTTGGTGATATCAGGAAGAAAATAAACTGGTCAATGCCCAGGCTAAGGTCTCCATAAGTTATTTTGTCACTGAACTTGTAGGGATGTCTCTGTTGAGGGTGGCGCAGTAGGTATGACGCTAGGAACGCTGGGCATCATTTGGTCGCCTCCAGGCCTGAAAGACGCTTGGCAGCCGCGCAACCGTAACCATCCGGTCACAGAGGCAGCCAAGAAAGAGCGAACCAAAGCCCGAGCGCCAGAACTTATAAATGACGAAGCCCTCACCTCAAAATCCTGCCTTTTCAACCCCCTCTTATTCTGCTTCTATTATACCAAAATGCGCCCTTCGCTTGAATCGTCGCTCGGCGATCAGGGCCTTGCTACTGAGCAACGAAGCCTGCTAGACCTTATCGACAAGCTCCAGTTCGCACAGCTCGATGATGTCAAACTACCCCAAATCGTCGTTGTCGGCGATCAGTCCGCTGGTAAGAGCTCCGTTCTCGAGGCTCTCACCGGCACACCGTTTCCTCGCGATGCCGGTGCCTGCACACGCTTTGCGACAGAGATTCGCATGCGACGAGCGAAGGAGACGAAATTAAAGGTTTCCATCATTCCCGATAAGACACGACCCTACAATGATCAAGCTCGCCTGCTGCAATGGGGCGGTGATGTCACCGGTGACACACCCTTTGATGCGATGATGCGTGATGCTACAGAGTTGATCGCTCCCAAGAGCGTTCCTGGTCGCTTCGCCGCTCGCGATATTCTCGTCGTCGAGAAGGAGGGCCCCGACATGCCACTTTTGACTCTGGTCGATCTCCCCGGTCTTGTCCGTGTCGCCAACCGCGATCAATCCGAGTCTGATATCCAAACCATCGAAGCCCTCTCCGATCGATACATGAAGAGCTCTCGAACTATTATTCTTGCTGTTATCGGCGGAAACAACGATTATGTCCAGGCTCCTATCCTCAAGAAGGCCCGCTACTTTGATCCCAAGGGATCACGCACAATCGGTGTCCTCACCAAGCCCGATATGACCGAACGTATTGGTCTTGAGGAAAAGTTCATCGAGCTTGTAACCAACAAGGACCAAGAAAACAACTTCAAGCTCGGCTGGTATGTTCTGCTCAACCCTGGCCCAGGAGAGCAATGGCAGACTCCCGAGGACCGCGCCAACAGAGAAGCCGAGTTCTTCTCTCGCGGAAAATGGGCAACTCTCCCACCAGAGATGTGGGGTATTGGTGCTCTCCGCGCCAAGCTGAGCACTCAGCTCCAGCGCCATATCGGCAAGCATGTCAAGACTCTTCGTCGCCAGATCCAGCAAGCTTTGGAAGGCTGCGAGAGCCAGCTCAAGGCCATGGGTGTTGGCAAAGACACCCCAGAGGAGATGCGTTTCCAGATGGGCGAGCTCTTCACAGCATCAAACAACCTCGTCACTCCTGCGGTGAACGGTAACTACAAGAACCCTTTTGGTGAGCGATTCTTTGCTAGACAGTCAAGCCCCAAGGGTACCCCATCACAGAAGCTCCGAGCTCGCATTCGTGACGAGAGTGAGCGCTTTGCTCGACGGTTCCGACAGCACGGTCGTAAGGTTACGTTCCAGAAGAGCCAGCCTCCCGCCGCAAATGGTGTCAATGGTACGAATGGCGCTGCCGAAGGCAATGGCCTTCCGACTCCGGGCACCGTTGGAGACCGCTCAAAGAAAGACTTTGCCGAGTTTGAAGTTGAGCCTCTTCTCCGACAGATCCGGGGTAATGAACTTCCCCTCGACTCCAACCCTCGAGCCCCTTATATCCTCTTCCAGGACTACTCCAGAAACTGGCCTGTTCTTGCACAAGAATACAAGGACAACGTTGGTGTCATCTGCAACGAGTTTCTTGCGGATGTTATTGATCATGTCTGGCCCATGCGCATGCGCGATCCTCTTCGCATGCACTTCCTCGAGCTCAGAATGAAGGATCTTGTCGAAAGCGCCGACACCGAGCTTGGACGTCTCACCGACGATATGGAACTTGAAATCCAGCCTTTCGACCCCGAGTACGAGGAGCGTCTTCGAAAGTGGCGCGCGGAAGCTACTGAGAACGGCGGAACCTACACAGAGGCCGAAGAGGTGTTGGAGAAGATGCTTATTTACTACGACCTTACTGCACGCATCTTTACACGTAACGTCATTACTCAGGTTGTCGAGCGACACCTTCTGCTTGGTATGCTGCGATTGTTTAATCCTATTGAGATTCTTCGCATGCCAGACACAACCATCGAGGCTATTGCCGCCGAGAACAAGGAGACTCGTGAGCGCCGCAAGGCTCTCCAACTGCAGAAGAAGGCTATTGAGGAAGCTAGAAACATCTGCGCCAGCCTTGCTATGCGAAGCGAATTACGAGCCTACGAGGATGACGACGACGATGCAGTGACGGATGACGAAGAGCAGACGCCTAGAGAGGTAAGCCGTCGTCAGGTTGGAGCGCCTCAGAATGGAGCACCCCAGAACGGTGCACCTCAGGGCGGTCTTCTCCAGGCACAACCGGCCCCTCAATCAAGCCGCAATGACTCCACGCGGCGAAACCGCGATAGTCGGGACGAGCGTACCGAGCGCGAGGACCAGCGAGCAAGCCGACCTCCCATCCCAACTCAGGACTCCTACCAGAACGGCCCTTACCAGGCCAACCGCGACTGGGAGCCAGTTTACCATCCTCAGCAACAGGCAACTGCACCAGGCCATGCTCCCCCGCCGCCACCTCCTCGTCCCTCAAAGGTAGGCCTTGGAGAGACAGAGTCTTACTATGACAACGCGCGTCGCCAGGACTCCTACACTGAGAGTCCCGGACGAGGCGATGGTCGCCGGGAGGGCGCGAGACATAGACTTGTGAACGCTATGCGAATGGGAAATTAAAGAGTCTTATTACTAGAAGAGATGGATTAGATGATGCGCGGCGTTGGGAAGGGACTTTTGATATCCTTGTGTAACGATGCGTTTATGGTTGGGTTATTGTCGGGTTTCGATAGATAGAATACCAAGAATGATTTGTTTATACCCCTAGTTCATGGCCCCAAACATGTGCTGCCTAACATACGACTATTTCTATTTGTCCTATTTGTCAAGATACTTATGATGAAAAAAGAATTTCCCAAGTTTTCTTGACTCAATGTGCCCTGGTCTCAATTGTGATACAATTTTCTGTTTTAAAGAATTAGAGATGAAGATGAGGATTTTGCTCTTGTCACCTAGCTAATTGCGATATCTGGCAGAGCCGTGTCAGCCAGGCATTGCTTATAAATATCTTGGTATCCTATTCGTCAATCTAACCGTTAGAATGCCGCTCACTTCTGGGCTTGCTCTCGGCGCACTGCTTGATTGGCCTTACAGTCTCGCTGTCGATGCTCCTATTACTTGGTTGTCGTACCCTCATCGTTATGAAAGTCAATGAACAACATCCATATCCTGTAGCTTGAACTAGAGGGGCTTGTTCGGATATCACGAGTAACATAAGTGAGAGACCTAACCAGGGTCAATCTACTAAATTTATTGCACTGCCTAGGCGAAGGGCTCATGGATGGTATAAGGCAGATGCCAGTGGTTGTCATGAATCTCTGGGCAGGGAGTCATGGCGCAAGTTTATCCCTAAAACACGCTATGGGAAAGGAAAGAACGACCCCTAAATCGGTGGATTGCCAGCGAATTTTAGTGTAAGCGAAACCCGTCAAGGGTCGTGTATTCCCCCC
>JAAOAT010000700.1:0-23529 GCA_013186855.1 Fusarium ramigenum | reverse complement strand
CGGACTGAAACAATAGAGTAGAATACGAGTCTGAGTAATTCACTGTGGGCACTGTGGGAACATCATTCCTTGTCATTCTACAATATTACAACAAGTTGAATAAAGCTGGTAAGTTCTCTAGCCAGGATGCAGCTTGACCGTCGGAGGGTACTATATACTTCCTTCCTCTGTTCCTGAGATTTACTTCGGCCTGCCTGCGCAATGTTCTCCTCTTTGCTTTCCGCCGAATTCTGATTGAATGCAAACTTGGTGTCTGAGGTATAATTGAAACTCCTACGCTTATATTCCAGTGCTGAAAGACGTCCAGTGTCATATATAATGCATCAAAAACGAACTAAGTTACGATTCTTAGCATGCAAAGCCAAAGGGAGCATGCATGCAGTTAGAGCCTTTTCCACCATTTCTCGACAACCAACGGGGGCAGGCGTTTCTCTGCAAGCTGGAGGACTCCAATATGTCAGAGGGGAGCTAAAGTGTCAATGCGGTTCTCCAGTGCGCAAATCATCGGATCTCCCCAAGGTGACAGAGCATTGGGCATCGATGATGGAGTTATGACGATTAACACAGAGCACCATCACTTCATCATTTATCCGATGTAAAGCATATTTGACACACCTCATAGATTGCAAAGGGAAATATTCGAGTTTTTATTAAGGGCCAAACTATATATCGAACTATCCCGCAAGTTCATAACCAGAATTTAGTCTAATCCGGTGCCCGGCCTCTCTTTATGCTCGCAAGGAGTAATACCATAAGTGAAGATGCGGTACCTGGGGCATTACGAATAAATGGACCAACGAGTCTCTACTCTTCTCTAACTAGCTCCGCGTACCTGCGGGCGCTCCGACATCGAAGTGACTTTCCAAACTTAAGCATAACGAGGAAGGCAGAACAAGTGATCAGTCCAACAAGCGCGGCTGATATAAAACAATTCTGGTAACCCATATTGGTAACCCAGGGAGTGATACTGTAGCCATCTCTCAATTCAGTGTTCCAGTTTTCTACTCACAGAAAAGTATATGAACTCACCCATAACTAATAGCAAAAGACATAGTGTTGCGAATCAGAATGATAGAAACAATCGCGTTGCCCGCGAGACCATGGTAGCAGTCAATCAAGTAGTTGATACTGATTGTGAGACCAACTGCACATGCTGCTGCCAATGCACCCATAGCAAGGATCAAAAAGGACCAATGGATTCCTTGTTGAGCCCCAACACCCCAGAGGAGCAAGGACGTTGGAACAAGCACAACGCAAAGCATGAGTGGCCACAGGCGATGCTCGGCTTCCATAATCCCATTATTTCGACGGGCCAGTTTGATGGTCAACCAGTCGCTCATTCTTCCGGACACCAATGATCCGACAACAGTGCCGAAGCAACAAGAGAGATAGCTCAAACCGACCATCGAAGGGTTGAAGTTGTACCCCGGGCCCGAAAGAACGATGGATGCTGTAGCATTAGTAACATTGAACCAGATGAGATAAGAGCCATATGAGAACCCCGCAAAGCAGATGACGGGCCAGCCAAGGTACTCGAGGCAGAGCCAGGCTTGCCTGCTTATCCTTTGGTCCAATGAGCATAGTCGCCTTTCTGCATGGTTTTCCATTGCATGTTGGCTGCGGGCGCCAGAGGGTCCTGCCTCAACCTCACTATTCTTATCATTGCGTGGGGGCGGTGATGACTCTTGCCGGCTGTCTGAGACCTGGGCGTGTCTGCTATAGTTCGTTTCTTCCATGAATATGAAAAGGAATACAAACACAAACGCCAGGAATATAGCAGGCCAGTAGAATACCCACTGCCATCCTTGGTACTCGGCGATGAAGCCAGAAATGACAGGTGCAAAGTAGTTGCTGCCTGTTAGGGCCATGGCGTAGACGCCCATATAAGTACCACGCTGATGGGTGAAGTACTAGCATATTGTGAGAATAGCAAAGCGAACCTAGAACGGAAAGAACTTACGATATCAGTGATGCAGATTTCAGGTAAAGCTTCGATGGGCGCAACAAAGAAGCCTTGAATGATACACTTCGCTATCCATTGTTCATTACTTGATATGTAAGCGCTAACCCCCATCAGTTGGATTCAACATTGCCGCCGCGATCCAATTTGTAGTTACCTCCAAACACTTGTGCCCTATGTTTCAACATTAGCCCCTTTTTCCTACTTGTCAACTGGGTACAGTGTCTTTACAAGAGCTCCAAGGGTTGAGATGAGGAATGTGGGCCGTTTGCCACAGCGCAGTGAGAAGGGCTGCCAGAACAGCAACCCCCAACCCAAAAGCAAGAACATGTAGCCAGTTCCTTCATTTAGTGTCGCGATAGAGATCTTAGATTGACGCGCAAGTGGCACAAGCACAGAGTAGGCCGAAGCCAACGACATGCCTGCAAACCAGGTATACCTCGAAGGGTAAGCGATCGCAAGACCAAATCATGTATGGAGTGACGCTTACAAGCTCTGGCAGAAAAGAGAAATGGTTTTGCGCCAAGGAGACCAATTGAGAGGATCGTTCGGATCATTCGAAGGCGTCGGACTTAAGACAATATCGCCCTCGAGATTGCCTGCATCTCGAAAGTGATGAACGTCGACTAGGTCGATCGTACCAGGTATCAACTCGGACTCAGGCATAATAGTGACGTTGGTGAAGTTTATGGCAGCCATGAAATTCGATGTGTTACTGAAGTTTTGATCCGCTTACTAACTAGGTTTTTACGAAAGAACGGTAAGATGAAGTTCCAAGCTGTACTATATAATGTCGTTTACCGTGTTCTGTACCGTTGCGGCACGTTATCTGCTCGTTCCAATTTGTTCTAGTCACTTGGGATCATACTCGAGGCTAATATCGATACAGAGAGCGGCTTTCGCTCTAAAAAGGAATAATTTCCTCAAAGCAGTAAAAAGAAAGGCTTCATTCGTCTTCCTCATAGCGACGTTTGCGTGACTCATGGATGTATACAACCTTCACTCAGCCTTATGGATCACAGTGGGTGTGAATGTGAATCGTTCTTCACTGTTAGCATCCATTCAACTGCGAATCCATGCACTGCTGGGTACAAAGACTGGTATACTAGCTAGGTGCATCTGGATCACTTGATGAACTGGAAATGCATTTTTGTTTCGCCTTCTCCGTATCTTTCGCTATAATCTCTGCATCATATATTTATTAGCTCTGAGCCGCCTTTTCCGGTGAGGGCTGAAGCCAAAGCTGATAAGAGAAGAAATGACAAACGCGGCAAATATGACAGCCCCAGGCACCAAGAACAGCGATTTACCCCCAGGAGGTATGCCTTCAGACCTTCCAGCTCTACAGGTGAAAGGCGTTCCTCGTGGCACTCCTGCGTTCGAAGCTCAGAAGGCTATCCTTTTGCAGGATTTCGCGCTGAAAGTGCCCAGAGAATTCCGCCTTCCTTTGAGTGTTATCCAAAATGCACCTAAGAATGTCACAGAGATCCCGACCAAATGCGGCATCCTGTCAGTTGAAGAGATCGAAATCACAGAGATGCATGATGCCGTTAGCCTTCTCGAAGCCATTGCTAGCCGCAGGTATACGGCAGTAGCAGTAACTCGGGCTTTTTGCAAGCGGGCCATCATTGCGCACCAGCTCACCTGCTGCCTGACCCAATGGTTCATGGAAGAGGCAATTGATCAGGCCCAGAAGCTAGATACCTATTACAACGAGCATGGGAAACTCCTGGGCCCCCTTCATGGTCTACCTATCAGTATCAAGGATCACATTCAAGTTTCAGGAGCATCTTCTTCTCAAGGTTGCATGATCAGCATCAGTCGAGACAGCCAAGACTCCGACATTGTTGCAATCCTGCGTCGCCAAGGTGCCGTCATATACTGCAAGACCAACCAACCGCAGTCTATGATGCATCTTGAGAGTGATTCACATTGGGGAAGAGTCTTAAACCCTTTTAACGTTCATCTATCTGCTGGGGGGTCCACAGGTGGTGAGGCGGCTTTAATCGCCATGAAAGCCTCAGTGCTTGGTATCGGAACCGACATTGGTGGCAGTATCCGAGGGCCATCTGCCTTCTGTGGCATATATGGCTTCAAGGCGACATCAAATACTCTACCAATGACTGGATACATCAAAGGGACTCCACCTCCAGCTCTGCTAAATGTCCCTCTCTCAACTGGGCCTATGTGTCGTTCTTTGAGAGACATGGACCTCTTCATGAAATGTGTCGTTTCAGCTAAGCCGCATTTGCTGGATCCAAATGTCATTCCTTCCCCATGGACTGGCCTTGGGACACTGACAAATCGACCCCTAAAAGTTGGCATCATCAGTAACGATGGCTTCATTGAGCCTCAGCCTCCCGTGAAGAGGGCTGTGTCTTGGGTGAAAAGTGCACTCTCCAACAGCAAGTTTGCGAGTCTCGGCGAGGTAAAAGACTTCAAAATCTTGGGCGCCATGGAAGCTTGGAACCAGGTCTTGAGGCTCTATTGTCCTGATGGCGGCCAAACTATCAAAAAGGGCATTGTATCCTCGGGTGAACCGATCCATCTTCTCACGGAATGGATTCTCAAGGATGCAGAATCCTTCGGGATGCACACAGCCCTAGATCTCACCCTTCTGCATAAACAAAGGGACGATTTTAGACTTGCCTTTGCTAAAAGTTGGAACGACCAGGACGTGGATATCGTTATTGGCCCGTCGTTTGTCGGCCCAGCTTGTGCCCACGACACTGCGTTCTACTGGTCCTACACATCACTCTACAACCTTGTCGATTACCCCGGTGTAGTATTTCCCACACCCATACGAGCTGAATCTTGGGAACAGTACGAAAAGGAGTATATACCATTAAGCGATGCTTGTCTACGAGTCAAGCAGCTCTGGGAGGGTGGTGACTTCGTGGGTGCTCCTGTGAACTTACAGGTTGTGGCGCGGAGGTACCACGATAATGAGCTCTTTGGTGCACTTAATATTTTGAAGCACATTCTAGATTTGCCTTAAACGTGCTGACGTTGAGGAATAGCGGCTGTATAGAAAACAAGTTTCCATCCTGATCGATTTCCTGGAATTGCAGCGTATACTATAGACGATCCAAAGGTTTCAAAGCACGGAAGGGATCGTAATTGGACTTGACTGAAGAATGTTCTGGTTACTTTGAACCCGTTTTCCTGTTGTTGAGCCATCGCGCCCTAACTAGACGCGCTCGATAGGTGTGGGTTGGGAATCTAGTTATAAGGTTTGAGATGGGTAGTTGCAGATATCAATAAGGATGTTTTCAATTTATAGCTGGTAATTTATTCTATACAAAAGCTTCAATTTGTTCTACTTCTTGCATCTTGCTTTTCCTAGCCTAAAAGTTATATTCTACTACTCCGTAGCTTCAGCTCCGGTTATTCAAGTACGGACAACATCTTGTTTGCGGCGATAAAGCCCTCAGTCATTGCTGGACCCAGAGTTGTACCCGCGCCTTGTGACTCCAGGAGTGCAACGGATGCATTCCCAGCAGCAAATAAACCAGAAATCGCTGTGCCGCTCTTGCTCAGCACTCTGGCAAACTCATCGGTCAGGAGTCCACCTCTTGTGCCGGCATCACCGGGGAATATTCTCATCGCGTAGAATGGGCTCTCTTTGACGGGACCCATACAAGGGTTCGGGCTCACATCTGGATCGCCGATAAACTGTTGGTACCTATCCTCACCCCTGTGAAAATGCTTGTCGTGGCCATCTTCACACATCTTGTTCCATTCAGCCAAGGTTGACTGTAGAGAGTGGTCCGGCTCTAAGATTTGTTTTGCCAAGTCATGAATCGTGTTTGATCGGAACAGGCGACCCAGCTTTACAGCGACGTCGATTGAGCATAAGTTTTCTAATCCCCTCAGAGGGTATTTCTGCATGTACATGCTGTCGAAAATTAACCAAAACCCGGCCGCTTTGGTGTTTTCCTTCGCCCTTTCATACATGGCCCTAACAGCAGGACCGTAGGGTTGGGATTCGGAAAAGAAACGGCGTCCATGGCAGTCTACCATGAAGGAGAAAGGCTTAGATATGGCGAACATGGCTTCTGTTATTCTTCCTTCCGCGAAGTCGAGTCGTGTTGGAATTCCCCAGACTTGGTCGACCTGCGCGCTATCAGCGCCAAGCCTTTCGCCCACTTGTAGCGCCGCACCAACGTCGCCGCGCGCAGCAAGACTCCAATCTGCCATTGTAACCATCTCGGTTCCTTTGAACTTAGTAGGTGCTATACGGAGATAGCTATTTCTCATCACCTGGTTCTGAGAGAACCCTCCGGTGGCAAGCATGACGCCTAATGATGCATTGATATCGAACATATCATGGCTACCTTCACATCGCACTCTAGCTCCGGTCACTCGGCCATCCTCCCTGGAGTACAGGAGCTCTTGGAGCTCACATTGGGTCCAAATACTCACGTTACCACGTTTCCTAGAGATATTCAGGAGCTGAGCGATCAGAGATTGACCCATTGACGTTGGCCTACTCATGAATTGGAATGAGGCCGCGCTCTCAGTACATTGGCTTGTAGGGGAGCCATGCCTTGTAGAGATGAAAAGGTCTTGAAATCGGGGAGTAACAGGCATTTTGCTGGGCGCTGGAAGGTATTTCACCCAGTCTTCTAGGCTTGCTGCATCGAAGACTTCAGGATCCAAAGTCCTGCCGTGCGCAACTGCACCTTCTATATGAGGGTGGTAATCGGGAATATTGGACGGGAATGGCATCCATCGAAACCCCTGATCCCTGAAATATCTCATCATCTCAGGCCCCCGCGTCAGGAAGGCCTTCAAGCATCTGTTCCGCAGAGCTTGGTAAGCATTGTTTCTGGCTAGAGCTGGTCTCTGAGCGCTCTCCACGGCATTGATATAACATTCGGCTTGCTCTGTGCTGTCCTCAATGCCAAGTTCTTGCATATAGAGATTTTTGGGCATCCACATGCAGCCGCCGGACCCAAATGTCGTACCACCAACATTGTCCTCCTTCTCAATGATGATCACCCTACGCCCTTTATCTTGCACAGCTGCCGCCGTGGCAAGACCTGCAGCGCCGGCGCCTATAATGAGAATGTCGCATTCGAAGACTGCGTTCCCATTAACATCATGCGTTCCGCCATGATTAGAGACCTGCTGAACTATAGAGCACATGATACGTGTGTTGCGCAAGCGTGATCAAAATCGTGTCAGTATGATGCCCCTCTTTTCCGACGCCAAACACTGGTGAATCTGGCGACAGAAACAAGCCTCTTGTAGAGCGCCTCAAGAAGATAAAGAATACAGGCAAAGAGTATCAAGAAAACTACGCAAGTATGATCGGCTGGATGGGTCACTCTGGGCGATGCGTTGGGTTTCGACTGGACCATATCTACGGCATGAAATGCTGGTATTTTTCAAAAGGCCCGGTGTGCTTTTCACTTCTTTAAAGGCTGACTACTCCAAGCTTACTAGCCAAGTACGGAAGTCTATGGTAAGGTCTTTTCATTCATCTCAACCCAGCCTACAAGATATAATGGATCCTATTTGTCATGTTTGCTGTAGTTACTAAGGCGTGAAAGAACTAGCATCTATCCCATAGCATCTGGCGGGTATGATATGTTGAATGTATAAATAGGATGTTTCTCTACCTTGCCCTTTACAAGCGAGCCTGGTTTAGGTTCGCCTGCTGAGATGTCAAGAAAGGTTTCTTTGAATATAGAGTCACACGTATACATAGTTTATCCATGACAAGATTCCCCTTGCTCCACCTGCTTAACGCGATTAATGCTTCTTTCCGTGAGTCGAGGTTATTACAGGAAAGTTATATTATTGATCTCCTGCTAACGCCTATAACTCTTGTTCTTTACTGGCTATAAAAATAGCATACTAGTATATACTAGTATGGGGCAACTCCTGTGCGTTCAATAAAGAATAAAGAGAGGGATTATGCTATAGTTGTAAACGATTTGCTACGACTGTCATTGTGACGAATGTAAAAGCATCGGGCGCCACTATAAAATGTATCCCTTAATACCCCTTTTCTGAGCTCATGCTCGATCTGCTTATCAATATGCGCTACCAAGAAACGCTCGTACTTGCCTTGGCGGGCATTGCCGTAGCCGACAAGGCCCCCCATCAGACGTCAGTTCTACCTTTCGTATCCTCTCTGTGATGTTCTAATCAACCTTAGCAGTAACACAGGGTCGTTTGATGACCCCCCCCTCACTCTAGATTCGGACAGTGCCACACTCACTGCACCGCCTAGAGTTCGCCCTGAACGTGACCTCGGAAGCTTTCTCTCGTCTATCGAAGAGCTTGCGGGTAAAGCAAATGAGAAAGGCAGCAGCCTCCTTGACCGTGGCGAAACCCTGGTCAAGGATAAGGCGTCAACCATAGGCACGGCTCTTGACGGAACAGAAACATTGATTTCGGACAAGTTGGATGAAGTAAAGTCTCGAGTCTTGAGCGCTATGAGTGAAGTTGTAACGCATTTAAATGAACCTGGTGACGGGTGGGGCGGCAGTGATAATGTTGCCGCGAGTCTAGACGTCCAGCGTCGCGTCGGCATAGTTGCCGCTGTTGTATGCGCCATATTCGTCGGTTTCATCGCCATTTAAGCTAAGTCGCCAGTCTCATTGACTGATTGATAGTTAAACCTTATGACATCTCAATGAGACATATCAAGCCAACCCACTCCCTTCAGGTTTTAGAAAGCAACATGCGCATAGACTCAACAAAGATGCCACTGTCATTAAGGCCTACCTAGTTTCTGTGATGATATTGGAGCTCGGTTTTTACTGTTAGAATCTGCATACCACCGCATCCTTGTAATTGTCTGTAAAGCTACTTGAGTAGAGGTTTACAGAGAGCTATTCCACTACCAGTGTAGTCAACGTTTGAAGTTGTGTTCGTGGATGTCTTTATGTAGGTTAGAATAGAGTGATCTCATTGTTAAGTCCGCAGCTATTGCTCGCACAACATCATACCAAGGATAGCGTGAAGACAGTCAATTGTACCCATGCGCAAGTATAGCAGTTAAGCTCTTGATGTAGCGCCCGGGTTGTAAAGTTTTATAGACCTAGATATTCTGGACTTTGCCCAAGCTCAGATCGTCCCCAGCTACCGAAATCTCATCTAGGCAAAGTGGGGGCATCGTTCTGTGGGATGATTATCGACACTACACATACTCAAGACTGTTTCAACTCCATCTCGTCACTTCGCTCTGTACATTAACTGCCGTAGTCCCAAGGAGTTGAGGTGGCACAATATGATGAAAACAACATCCGTTGATCTGGGCCAACCTCACCAAGCAGAGAGAACATTCAGATAGAGTACGGCAAAGCTGAAGAAGATAAACAATGATTCCTTCCACATGAGCAACCAGAGCACCGGGGGCGATTATTCAACCAGGACCTCATCATACAAGTTCCAAACCCAGCTGTTACTCACAGATAGCATTGTAGGCGTTCTAAACGTTCAGCGATATTCCCAGAATCTCAACACCCCAGGGCATGATGCAGAATGGCCAACGTCGTAATTAGAAGCCTTCAATTTCAAACAGCGTTTCGAGTTGTCAAAGATCGTAGTCCAAGCTGGCTATGACTTTGTCATCAACTGCTCACTGCCCGACCCCCGACCAACCCAGTCGCAAGCAGAAGGCTGAATCGTCACCAGAGAATACAGCAATAAAGGTCTCCACGCCTAAGAATAAAAGACTTCTGAAGTCCCTCCCCAAGTCTCGTAAGCTGGGAGGCGTACCCTTCTGGTACATCCATGCTAAACATTTCACAGTTTATGGCCGACTACTTGCGCTACGGGTATACCATTTCGACTCGATTGTCACCAGTACCAACATGGCATCTCCTCCAGGAAGATGCACCATAGGTAGCTGAGTATGTGATTCTTGATCTTGGTGGGCAGATTCTGGATATTCATTATTTTCAATTTTGCACAAAGCTGTACCTAGCAGACGACGAAGGTAGGTTCGATATTTCAGCCTTAGCACCAGAACGGATAAAGGTTTAACCGCTCCGTACCCCCAGATGTTGGAGATGCCTGAGGCACCACTTTGTGGTGGGTGGCCACCCCCACTACCACTCCTGCGGCTCTGCCGGCACTCGGGATGAGAATACGTCTCCAATTGAACCACATATTCATGTTGATGATTGAAGATATCATAATAAATCGCAAAATTTTGGCCTCTACGATGATGCTAATCACAATTTGATGCGACAACTGACCAGGATTTCCTGGCAATGGCGGCATAGACCCAAAGCCTCGAAAGGACGTTCAATTGAACCACATTACCGCACTAAAGTTTTAGGACATCTACCCTGGACTCGCAACTGTTTTGCAGATTTCCCTGCCAACAGCGCTATCGTCTTGAGAAGTGTTACCTATTGTGAGCCGAAACTTCAACGGGAGGTTGAATTGAGTCCCAAAGTCATAAACAGAAAGCAAGGTATTCATCATGATCAGACGGACAGACGCGGTTCATTGAAATTGCCCAGAAATAAACGCTTGAGTTCTTGGCATCAGAAGTCAAGGGGCAGCTGCCAACAATGCCCGTAAAAAATCGATTCATCTACGTGATCCTCTGGCAATTTCTCGAATAGCTGCTCGATCGGCTCTATTAAAGTATCTATTCTACCAAGCTGATGTGTTTCTGATTCGAGATGACGAAGTTTCGGTTGATGTTATACTGTAGTAGGGTTCGACAGAGAGCCCTTCCGCGCTGCATTGGATCTTTAGGGCTGTGATAAGATTCAGAGGTTAAGAGAGGCTTGAGCCCTAACAAAGAAACACTATTAGCAATTGAAGTCATTGGGTAATAGTATTATTTATTGTTGTCCTCGCTTTTAACTCTGCCGTGTCTGAGACGAGGCGCATGGATTGACACAGCCCCCCTTTGAGGTCAACAATGTTGCCGAACATATGCCGCTTATCGATAAACATTAAAGGCAGCCTGCACGGTCTTCGACTATCCAGGATTACTCAGTCCTTAGGAGGCAACGAGAATATCGTGGTCCTCGCATTATCAGCATGTACTGTGCAACATGAGTGGGCTTGCACTTTGAATGATATCCACAAATGACTTAACCGGAGCATATAACCTGGTGGAACTACACAAAGGAGGAAACCGAGAGGCTGACACTCAAGGCTTAGAATATTGCGTTTTTGGTACACATGGATGTTACCGATACTTTCTATCTCATATAAGGCTAGGGCGAAAGGGAAGTCTCGGTACAAAAAAAACTGACACTGAGAGACTGGTTTTGAAACTGACTGCGACTTCGGAATACTCGGCTTTTATGGCTAAAATTTTGAGAACTATAAACCCTAGTAATTATCAATTAACGCACGGTAAATTAAAATATATTCTTTTAACACTTAATGGCGGCGACCTGAATTCAGTAATCTTATTGGAAGCTGTTGGGGTATAAGAAGCTCTCATTGCTAGAAGCAGAAGAAAATCTCACACAAAACCACAAATCACAAAAATGACGCTCCCAAGCGGAAGGATTGCTTTCAAACCACTTGCCAACGGTCTGCAATGGGACTATGAGAATAACTGGTCTTTTTGCGGACCTGTCAGTCAGAGACTACAGGTTCCTCTGGATGTTCGTTGAGGACCTCTTCGAGGGGGGAGACATGTCCTACTGGTATCGCAGGAAGACTAAGCCATGAGTGTACGCCGTACCGCCCTGCAGAATCTTGTCTGACCCATTTCGTCACACATTAATGCTGTCCTGATTGGCTACGAGCAGCCTATACCCGGCGGCCTTTTTGCTATGCCCCGTAACAGGCCTCCTGCGTTACCGCAGTGGCTTCACCAGGTACTGTAAAGACTAAGCGATCGTTGGTTTTCACGTTTCCTGATGATCAAGTAAAACGTATTACGCTTATCGGTGTGAAGGAGTCTTATTGATTATGAACGTGATCTACATACTGAAGGTGATCCGAGAGGATCAAGACCATCCTGCCACGGTACTAGTTGCTAAATGATGATGAGCATACAGTCGTTGTATACCAATGCTGAATCGGTTATTGCGTCCTTTTATTCTCTACCAAGATAAACCGGCTAAGATGTTACGTTGCAGCATAACACTATCGAACTGTCGCAACCGATTACTGGTAGCTCAGGCTGCTCGCACGGACCTAAATGGCATCAGTCACTATCAGTACTTCAAGCTCATGGGACTTGACTGGCCCCGTCAATTTCATCAGTCTCCATGCTCATGCAGGTGAGCTATCTCTATTGCTCAGATGGGCCTGCCATAGTCGACCTTACGGTGAAGGGTAATTAGGTTGTAACTTACCACTTGGACGTTCTTCATTGCCCATTAGAGCTAGATAGATTGTACAGTGATATCTTGGGTGTCCTTGCTATCGTAGAATACAAAGGATGGCCAATGTCTTGTAGCAGCAAGTGTACGTACTTCGTGTTTCGAACTATTAGATGAGACAATAATAGTATCCCTGATCGAGGGTTCATTGCTTTCTATACAGCCCCCAGTCTCGGACAGGTCGAACAGATTAGGGCTCCATGATTTGCTGTTACAAGCTAGATATTTGAAGGACATGGGATCCCAAAGTTCAGTACTACTTTTTTCAACGCAATATTGTGAGACCTTGCCATTGTCTGATGAATCGAGCCACACCGCTTGTTTCTCCTTAGGGCATACAATATAATTGTAGATAGTGCCTTTTGCTGGCTTTGTATCAGCCTTGCCGCCATGTTCCTTAATTTTCTGCCCAAACCGTTTGATATCTTGGACTGATAGAACGCAACTTGGTAAGAGAAATGACTTGCCATCTAGATGACAAGGACATCTGGATGAGTCCATTATATACCGATGTTTATTCTTAAAGATGGCAGGTGGCTGGTTGACCCTGGGAACAGCCTTGAGCTATTTATTATCTGTGTTCAATCTATAGTTAGTCTTCTTACTAAATATACAATATATTTCTCTTGTCATTAATAGTAAATCTGCATAAATTCAAGCATCCCGTCATCTTTGTTGTTGCATCCATGACTACTCATGTGCGCTATAACCTATACACTCCTCCTTAGCCCGGTAGTGCATGGCCGTGTTATTCGCAGGTATGCCCAGTAAATTGGTTTAAATATTTCACCGCTGGGAAATGTCTCTCTTCCAGGCTTCTACGCAATAGCCGCATCCAATATTAAGGGGCGAAGCTAAGTACATCCTCGCAATTACGCACTATAGACAGAAACTCTCAAGCTATATCCTACAGTATCAGCTCCAATATTGAACTCTATATACAATACCTTTCGCGGCGCTTCTATCTCAGCGCCAATATACTTGGTCCAGTACCAATTGATTGGTTGCAGGTGCAATAGTTTATCCATAGATGAAGCTCTCTTGATCGTTCTCTCATGAATGGCTGCTAATCCTATAACTTGTAGATGAAGTCCTTGATCTTTTGCGAGGCTTTGCTGGTATAACCTGCTCCAGGAACCTATTTCTTTTTCGAATCCTGCCTAGTTTCATCGCCAGTCCAGATATAGTCATCGGCTTCCAGTATTTGTTATATCCGTTTTGAATCATTCTCCACTTCTCATTTCTCATCCTTGATTGAACAATGTATCTTTCGTCGGGCTTCAAAAAGCTCAGGTCAATGAGCTCCGTGCCAAAGCTAGTGCTTTCAGGTAGATACGGCAAGTTGTATTGATATTGCAATGCATCCTGCGTAGAGGCAAAAGGAACTGTCTCCCCAACCGTCTGGTGAGCGAGAGAATAGTTGCTAGGATACTCTTGGGAGTCGTGAAACCAGTAATTGGTTTCCCAAAGGTTCCAAGGATTCCAAGGATCCCAGAACGGCCAGTAGTATAGGTAGGGATCCGGCACAGAACTATAATTTGGATACAGAGAGAAAGAAGAATCAGCAGAGGGCGTAGACACATCCGTAGCCGGCAAGAGCGCCGTATATGTGAAGTCCTGAGGCGCAGATAGTCGAGCACTGGCGACAGAATCTAAATAGAATGGCGGGAGTAGGCTTGATGCTGAAGCCTGAAGTGCGTGGGAATGTGGATACATAGATTCCAAATAAAGCTCCGAGGAATCGTAGGCCATTTTCAAAGGCAGTGAAAGTGTGACATAATAGGCCAAGGCTTCACAAAAAGAAAATGTGAATTTGTTTAACAGTATTGATTGGGTTTTAAAACTCTGTTTGACACATCGTTCGCGGACCTGGGATGTATGTTATACCTTCTCCCCGGCCAAGGGGCCACCAACATGTTACTCGGTAGAAATCCCTGAGGAACCTTATCGTTTTGCTTACTTTCAAATATCAACAACTTCCACTACCCTGAGGCCTTCCGGATTTTAGAGCATTCCGGGGTTTTACCTACTGCAGTACTTTACAGCTACTAGTCATATCAGGAAATGCTATCCACTTAAATAAGCTCAGACTTCACAGAGTCGACGATCTATCAGAATGGCCATAATTGAAGCAAACGCTCTAGAACAAGGCGGCAAGAAAGAAATGATATAGGCCATTATACACCACGACTATCCTTTTTTTCCCTACTGTTTTGCACCATATAATGCATAGGTCACATGATGAGTCTGGGATGCGAATAGGTCGGGAAAAACAGCATAAGGCCAAGTAAACTCGCAGTAAACTCGCAGTGAACTCGCAGTGAACTCGCAGTGAACTCGCAGTGAACTCGCAGTATTAGGTGGGGCTTCTTCTCATCCCTACCAGATGTCAAGCTTGACCTTAATGGTGTTAGGTACCTTGGGTGGGAGCGTGGTTCGGAATCAGGTGATGGCGTATCGCATACCAGAAATAAGTCGCAGAAAGCCTACTGCCTAAGTAGATTATTTCAAGCTCTGTGTATGCTCCGATACAGCATAAAACAATACCAATACCCAACATGGACACATACAGACATACAATAAGGACTGAAAAGCTCGCTAAGATTCACCTCTCTAGGTCTTAATAGGCCTCACATGCCAAGATTCCAATACGAACAGGATGCGGTCTAAGAGCCTGGCGGTGCCCAATGAGAAGCGAGATCAACCCTTGGAGAAAGTTGATAAACGGTAAGAAATTGTTGGTTACATCCTCGTCTGCATTTCCCGAAACCTCTTCCCATGTAGCCTCTTCTCTTGACAAGCGGTGCCAATCTTTATAGTCGACCTCTACGAGTCGATACCTATCCATCTTGAAAACATGTAGATCGGCCTCGACCATTGCTGTTTTTTTTGAATGCGCCCACTGCTTTCGTTTGATGTTGTAGTTGACTATCCAGATTGTCTCTAGATTGCCATCTTTTACGCCTTGCAAGGCGCATGAACACAGGAAGTTCAGAATGTCAGTGGATGGGCATATCCTCCGGTTGGAAAACCAGTCGGCGTTATACTCCCAGCCAATGTTCTTCATCCCGAGGCCACGCTTCCCCAAGAAAGGATATGGACTTTTGTTACATCGAGTCAGGGACGTTGGTTGGACAGGATGAAGCTGAAAGATAACGAGGTCATCTGGAGCCCACACGATATGTGAATTTTCCCTTGCATCAATTTCCCTGGAAGTCAATGAATGATAACAAGCGACGTAACGAGACTCTCTGCACGTCTTCCGAAGCATCAGGGGCGTAATGTATGAAGAAGGGTTACCACCTAAATCAGCCTCGGCCTCTTTCCTTGAATCGTTAGAGGCGTTTGGGAAAGGACTGACAGGCCATGTTGGGGGCATTAGGTAGTGATCCTTTGGCCAGTTACTCAACAGAATGCCATAGCGATTTACTCGAGCTTTTCCGGCACTCAAAAGACGAAAGAAGTGAACTCCGGGGCTTGTCGGCAGCAGAGCATATCTCCAGATCCTGATCCTCAGCTCGGGGGGGAGTTGATTAAAGAGAACGAAGTCTTCAGGCATTCTGATTAAGATACTTAATTGGAACCTTCAAAATGGTAGGGAATACTGGATCAACCTTATATTTATGATCTATAGCTGCTCTCACCTCCTCTAAATTAGAATATCGTGGAGATAGAACCCCTGATTAGTCTGCTCTCTAGTACAGGAATATACCAGTGTTTCAACGCTTGTGAAACTTGTCTACTAACACAATCAAGACGGCTTGCTGAACGTCAGACTTTATAGCATAGCAGCAAGGAAATGGACTCTCCCCGTGAAAAGGAAGGAAGGAGTAAATCAAACCTGCGGTAATATATGCCCAACTTGGCTACTACGGAGAGATTGAAGTACCATCATGCAATAGGGAAAAGCCCCTGATAGAATATTAAGGGAGAGAATTGGGCCAGGAGGTAGATTATCATCTTCATAGTAATTGACTGGTTACAGAAATAGTGGCATTTTTATTTCACCTTATTATGAACCTAGTTATAAAATGTCTGGGCTATGATATACTGAGTGGGCTTCAGCTAGGTCAGGTCCACGGGTACATAGACGTTATCGAAAACTGACACTAGTATGACATAGCCATCTATCTGTGAGGTAGTCACAGCGCAGGGGCAGGTGAGTTTATTAACAGGAGATGAGGGGCCTAGCCTAGTGTCGGCGAGTAAACAAAAATAAACTCATCTTCTAAATTTGATCAGCCGAGTGGGGATCTGGTCAGAGAACAGCGAGGCTAGGATTTTCTAAAGTGACAGGGAGGGTGGGTATGGGAACCAGGGTGCAAGGTCTCCTGATTGTAAATTCACATCAGCCGATTCTCCAATTCACAGATTTCTCCACTGCGACCAAAACCCTGCTCCGTTCTCTCACTAACCTAGTAAGTTCATTTTCCTTAATGTCCTTTTCATTATCTAGTCGAGTTCATTTGGGGATTCCTCATGATTTCACGGCCTGCCAATGTTCTCTGTCCCTACAAAAAGGTCATCACTGATCGTGACCTGCTGGGCTATCTGCTTACCACCCTTTCTTAACTTGCCTATGAACATATCATAAACTGCGCTGTTCCGATTACAAAAAAGGATCTCGCTCGCTCTTATATCCGTGCGGCCCCATACAATGAGTCTATCTTCAGATCACGCGTTGTTGCGATTGCATCGATGCGACGACTGCACGTCTGAATCACAACAAGACCACTCATCCTATTATGGTCCATCTTGTTCCGAGAACTGTTCCTCAAACTTAGACTCAGCATGCGGGTCACCAATGATCCAACACAACTCTAGCCCCCCTCGAGACTGTACCACAAGTGATATCATAGTGGCTGGGAGCGAGTTTGGTTGCAACAAAGAGGCGGCTAGCTCCTTTCCAATAGTAGGAAGCTCTGGCAGTTCGACAAACCACAGCATGGGCGACATGATTTCCGAAGAAACAAATAGACCGGCATCAGTTGTGCAGCCACTTGCCCCATTCTCACTTCCCCACAATCCTGCTGAATCTCCTGCGTCTTGGAGCGATCCAAATGCCCCTTTTAGTAGCGATTGGTCAGAAGGCGCATATTCGTTGTTGGATGACCAGAATTTAAACGAACAAACAAACCTCTATGAGCTTCCCCCAGTCGGCAGTGCCTCTCTGCTCGCAAGTTATCGAGATTTTATACTATATGGGGAGCAAGACTGGTTCAACGACCTTGAATCGGCGTTTTTCGACCAGGCCTATATAATGCCGCAAGCTCAAGACGAAAATGGGTCTATAAGCGACGATGACGGTGAATGCTACTGCGAATATTGCATGCCGCTTCTTCTGAAAGATGGTGCAGAGCAAGAGGAGGATTTCTGGGTTGGGGAGAGTGAAGTCGCTAGCGCAGCGTAACATAGTCATTCCGTACGAGGTTCATCTATGTTATTATAATATTCACCGCTGCTACTGTGCGGTGTGATTCATCGCCTGTGTAGCCGTGGGGAAAGATTGTGGTTTGACTTTTATTGCTTTAGAGTATTTGATGGGGTGATAGCAGAGATGGCCTTGGCCCTCTATTTCGCTTAGGCTCCGTGATTCTGAGATGAATATATGACAGATTCAAAAAGCGAGAGGGAGGAATTTCTCAAGCCCTCCTCAGCCACAAGTCACACCTGCAGAAACATGACAATAGTTGTATTGATGTTCTCCCTCCGAGAATGCCTTCGCCATGTGCAACATAGTATAGAAGTCAATAAAGCTGGTGTTCCATCAAGTTTCGCAGATGGTACGAGTTCCGTTCTTTTGGTCTGATGAAATCAGGAATCTACCCTATACCGCACGGTACTTGAACAGGCGCGGAAGGGGTCGCTTAGATCGCAAGACGGATATCAATAGACAACCAAATAAACAGACCCAAGGACACTGACTTGATACTGTGTTGTTGTACTTGATAGTGGCTTTTTCAACAGCCAGGATAGATGTAGAGTTTTGGACTAGGAATAGGAGCCGGACTGTTCTAAGCCGCGAAACAAAAGGTTGCCCGAAATCGTATATCAGCAGACAGAACTTAGCTTCTTAGCCGTAGCTGATACATACTCTTAGCCAACTCCAGTCAGTTCAGGGTCGTTTTCTCTGGCTTACTAAACGCTATAACCTGGTTGCGGAACAGGTGATGACGGTGTTAGCCCCCCTCTCTCTGTCGCCGTGGGCGGAAAATCGCCAGGTTAGAGGTGTTGAGAACAACCTTGGCAGTGGGTTCGGAATCTGCAAAGGGCACAATTCGACCCATTTGTGGACACGACCAGCCATCTAAGCTAAGTGAGTGACATTATGATGATGAAGAAGAATATCAGCTGCATTTCTGTCTCATACTCTGCCCCTTACATCCAATGAACTCTTGCTTTACGATGAGTAAGCGGAAGCTTGCCATCCTTCATTCGTCTATTTACGGCCTGGCATACGATAAAGAACAATTTAAACAGACGTTTTAAAAGGTTTATTGAATATAAGCTATCTTACTCGCAAAATAGGTGATCGATCGCAGGAGCTCGTAAATGCTTTGCCGACGATGACCTAGAGACGACAAGAGTGAAATGGTCCCGGCTAAGTTCAGTGCCAAATGAGGCCCACCACTGGATCTTCGCTCATTTTTTCCAGTCTTCATACTTTGGGACAACCCCCTTCACATCCTGCCCTTCCTCCTTGATACTGTGCCGGTACAAAGGAGCCAGAGTTAACATCAACGGACCATGCTGGGGGGTAAGTTAGGCAGGCTTCGCGGTAGGATGGCAGGAGTTCTTTCTTCTCAATCGGACACTTTTCGTCTCCTTGCTGTGCGGTCACGAAATAGCTCGGGTCGAGATCGACGGGCCATACCGAGGGCTTGGTCAGACAGGCTTTGTGGTACTGGGGTGGAGGTTTCTGTTTCTTCTCAAGCCGGCAAGAGCACCATGGCCCCCCATAATGTCGATTATGGGATTTATCCCACCTTAGACATGCAATAACCCCCAATATATGCCACCTAGACGTATCCTTGTGTAATGCTACCTCTCCAAGGTCGTGCATCAGAAAGTACTCTATGTCGTCGTAGGAATACGTTTTTTGGCCAGCTCGAACCTGGTCGAAGAAACTCAGAATATCTTGAGGGGCGAGTACTTTTCTTTCATCAAAAGCGACCGGTTGGCCTCTATTATTTAACACTTTGGGCCTTCCCCAGAGCCACGCATGCGCAAGAAGTGAGAGCAGCAGTCGACGTCGAGCCCTGCGCAGTCTCAGTTCTTCCTTCGAGTGTCCAGATCTTGGCGAGGAGAAGAGATTGGCCAGGAAGAAAGAAGCGTTCTGCCTACGCACTCTCAAGGATTTTTCTTCAATCACTTCATGTGAGAAAGAGCCATACTCATTCAAGAATATTGCAGTATCGTCAACCCATTTCTGACTCTGTTTGAGATTTTCTAGTGCTTTAAGCTTTCTTAAAGCAGAATCCTTTATTATTTGAGGTCCAAAGTAGACAGGCGTGCAGGTTCTCATGATTTCCGTGGGGCGTATAGGCATAGAAAAGTGATAAAACAGGCTATATAAAGTAGCAAGCACGATTATGTCGAAGCCAGTTTATAATGTGACCTTCTAGCTATTTATGACCCGCAAGTCATTCAGTGGGTGTACTTTTACACGACCCAGAAACGCTGAATCTGCACCCTACCTACGCTTATTCTGAGTCGTTTTGCCGGAGTTCTAATCAAAGACTAGTAGCACTGAGCCCTGGCCGTAATGCATCATAAGCTAATATAAGAGCGTTAGGTTATTGTAACCATAAGCCGCCGTTTTGGTCCACAGGAAGCGACAGCAGAGGCAACGATAGGTTAGAAAAGTGCTCTAGCAGTTGCTGCGAGTCGGGATTCAAGAAGATTACACCTTGAAGAAGTTGTTTTTTAACAGAGGTATAAAGCTTATTGTAGCACTACTTATTGAGTAGATTACTACAGTATATAATCAATTTAAGATTCTTTAATATCTTGGGCTTAAACTAACTTAAATCCGTTCAAGTTTTAATTGAAATTTAATAACAATTGACTTTTTAATACTTTATTTTTTCTCTATAGGGTTGAGAATAGCAGCCAAGCTCATTCGCCAGTCTCTCCTTTGACTTGAGTATGTTTCACTCTGTCTTCCTGCGCAAGCCAGTATTGATACAGGGCGACTTAAGGGTGATGTTTCCGAGTACGAAGACGGTCTTATGCAGCGAATTCTAATCGTGTAAGTGACTCTATTAATACATATATATCTAAGACGAAAGAATTACAGTACCGTTTCTGAAGCGGATTGTCTATGTAACCTTGAAGTTCTGGACATTCGTACCTAAGACCCTCATCCGCCGTTTCATAAGCAGACAGGATGGGCAGAACGCCATTGGCGATTGGTCTTAGGCGCTGTGGATTTTCTTGGCGTAGCCTTGAGGAATTTGCCGTTGAAGGAGGAATGGTGGCCCTTTTTTGAAGAAGATGCGGATCGATATATCGGACAACACCTCCCGCGTCTCCATTCGATGTTTCATCTCTCTCACGATCATTCATCTTTGCCTCAGGTTCCGGCGTGATGTGGTATAATCAAAAACGGGAACATTACAACAAAGGTAAACGTGGTGATAGAAAGGTCGCTCCACAAACTGGTAGCAGCTATGGTCTTTAAATCGTACAACTTGTGACTGCTCTATGCCGACATCTATTCTTACAATTAGTAGACGCCTGGCTCCACTTTGGATTCACAGCTACACCACTGATAATATTGAAGTGTGAATACAGGCATCAGACAATTCACTGCTAATCTATATATATGCGCAACCCCACATCTTTTGGCCAGTCAAATTGGCCCAAGCCTTTGCCAACTTAAACAAAATTACTCACTGCATAAAGATGGGGGGACTAGATTGTATCTTGATCATTCCAGGTAGGGCACTTATTTGACATCTGCTCGTGTCCGATTGCGGTGTGGAATCGGACTCGGGAGCTAGACAAACGACAGAAGGCAGACAGGCAAGATCCTCCGCTTTTGTGGCATTTAAACAGAGGAATATAACCTCCGAACTCAGTTATGTCTTGTTCATCATCTTTCAGCCCTGAACCGTTGGCCCCATCGATACATGTTCCATTCTTTTTAGCTTCTTCAGCAGTTTCTTTGTTAATCCTGGCAGCTATAACCTCAAATTCTATCGATCTATCATAACAATGAGGTTCGCCATCCTAGTCATGGTCTTTGGCCTTGCTCCTACGACATTTGGGACGACTTCTGTCTACAACGAGCCTTGCGAGTGTGAAGCTGTGGAATCCTGCTACCAAGCGGTCTACAGCCTCGGCGACTCTATTTGTGGGAGCTATGACACTTGCGAGATTCCCGCAGCTTGCAATGGTGACCGCGAAGCCCTTAAAAGCGCCTGCGCCTGTATGATCAGTGAAACCTCCATCGAGACATCGATGGCGAATACCCAGAGCCTTGGTACCTCCATTCAGTCTATTCCGAGTACTACAGACCAATATGCTACCTCTACCGCTACATCTGGCGCGATTAGCACAAAGACGGGCGAGGAAGAATTGAACTCAACTGTTAGGGATAGTGGTAGTGATTCTGCCACAGCCTACTCCACCGTCAGCACTAGCACGGGGACTGAAATCGAATCTTCGCCCACAAAGATTGACAATGGGTCTCAACCTGCTGGGTATAAGACTGAAACCAAGGCTACCGCTTCTGTTAAAACCGGAACCGAGACCAGCCTACAAGATATCTACACTACTCTCATAGAGACTGGCGAATCTTACAGCTCCAAGGCGTCTTACCCCATTAGTGTATATACCACCAAAACCGTTTACACCACTGCTGTCAATATATACACAAAGTGTCCTGACAACGCTGGAGATTGCTCTCGTGGCCCTGAAGGTTTCTATACTATAACCACGACCAGTGCCATCTCGACCGTTACGTATCCCATCACGCAGCAGAAGCCTCCAAAGGCTACCAATCATGCGTATAGCACTAAGACCTTCTACACTACGGAGCTTTACACCGTTACCAAATGCCCCCTTTCCGTTACAGACTGTCCATATGGTTCTACTACTAGCAGCACATATCCCATATCGACTACTGTTTACCGTGTCCCAGAAGATCAACCCTCTGAACCTGCGGGACATGGACCTACGAGCCGCAGCACCGTCTATATCACCAAAACTGTCTACTCCACCCATTTACACACTGTCACCAAATACGGCCCTAGTACTCCTGGCTGTGTTTGCGATTCCTTCCTTCCTGAGACCACTCATGAGACTCCTCCTCCCAACACTGTCATCGCCACTGGTACTGAGAAGCCTCTCACATACTCTACCGACCGCATTCCCTATAAGGTCAATGATCGGGCTCTGGCCAAAGATGCTGACTCTGTAATGGCTGATACTATCTCCAGTCGGACCCAGCCTTCCGCTGTCTTCCCCTACCAGCAGCCAAGTGGTACTGCCCGTGACGTCGAGGTCACTGCAGGTGCTGCTAGTTTTGGAGTACACATGGCTTTTGCAGTTGTTGGTATACTTGCACCTATCATATAAGTCTGCATGTTCCGCACTGTCGCCCAAGGATCCTGTTGAACAGCTTCAGCTTCCCTTTTCACGTCACCCTTTGTTCAGCTATTCATGTCATGGGGAAATTGCTGGCTAGTAGAATCTGTTAAACCTATAGGGTATTTAGAGGTGCCTTCTTGGGAAGGGAGCCTTATTTCCTAATATGGAAGGGTCATGTGATTGATTACCCCTCTTTTCTAAGCTAGCTCTAGAGGAAAAGACAGGGACAAGCAAGTCAATCAATGAACGGTTCAACAGAATCCATGCTTACAACATCAGGCTTGCAAAGATGATCTGTTCCTTTTGCAAAGCCGCAGGATTAACAGCAAGATTCATTTGTTATTAGGAAAGCTTTTAAATAGCAGCAGGCACTACACTTTACTGTATAGCTGAAAATAGCTTACCCTATAGAGCTTTAACCTTTAATTAAAATTATTAAGAATCTAAAAAGAATATTTATATAAGTAAATGATTATTAGTTATATAAGAATTTAGTTTTTTATTTTATAGTAAATCTTATTTATATAGTATAAATAGGCTTTTCTATATATAAATTCTGAGGAAAGTAGTTGGAATTACTTTATTAAACTCATAAAATTTTTATACCGTTAAATATTTAAAAGTCTTTAAGGAGTAATAAAGTTAAAA